>PVKS010006699.1:0-76934 GCA_004027875.1 Aplodontia rufa
ATCTTGTATATATATATATATATATATATATATATATATATATATATATATATATATATATACATACACACACTACATAGAGGGGGTGTGGGAGGGAGGTGTCTTCATAAATTGCCAGTGCTGGCCTCAAACTTTTAATCCTTTTACCTTGGCTACCCAAGCTGGGATTACAGATGTGTGCCACCACATATAGCATATATATTATATTTTTTGAAATTTCTTTTCCTTCTTCTTTTTAAATTTTATCCTATCCCTCCTTTTTGGCTTATTTTTATTCTGTTATACTTTCATAAGGGATTTATTTAAAGAACTGAATTCCAACATTCAATGGTCTTTTTGTTAAGTTCTTACCCTAATGAAGATGACTTGAGAAAATCCATTCCTCAGTCATGAAAATGTACGGTGCTAACCTTAATTTCCGAGTGGAAACACTTACTTGTAGTCATCAAAAATAGAGAATAAAAAATGTATTTGAAACATGAAAAAAAAAACATGGTGGGGGTAGGAAAATGAGGAAGAAAATGCAGAAGAATCTGTTTCAAATAATCATCGATTTAAATGGGATTCTAGAAAATCTTTGATTTGGATTTTCCCAGATTGCTATCCATATAGGATGCCAGAAATATAGGAATATGTTTAATTCTTCATGGAAATAAACAGAATTAGATATTATTAGATATTTGACATGCCACTATTCCTCTATACATGAAATTCCCCAAAATCTATCAGCTCTGGTTTCTGGGCAACCTAACATAAAAAGAAGTCTGCATGAAAAAATCATGGGATCATTGATTTTGCATGAGACTATTGAAAAGAATGCTTTTCATTAAAATACTGGCTTCTAGCATAGTTTAAATTAAGTTTTAATAAGCATCAAAGATTGTTTTATGTCAAAACAGAATCCAATAAAATTTCTAAAGAACTTTTACATGAAACAGCATTTTGGTTCTGTTTGCAGTATTGACAAATGAGCTGCTGGTTAAGTTGTTGGCATACTGGCCATTTATTTCTTTGTTTTATGGTGCCTGTTAATTTTGTTACTAATACATTATAATAGTCCCTAGTGTATGTAAAAACAAATGAGTTAGAATCCACCCAACCCTGCTCCATACGCTTCTGAGTCAGCCAAGTGGAGGCAGGCTAACCCACCAGGGTTTTAGTCAGTATGTGCGTTAGGGCACGTTCACCAACGGGTTGAAATTACTCAAAGAAAATGAATCACGCGGTACTTAGGTCTTTGGCTCTTTAAATCTTGTTGAGCTTGTTTTCTGTGGAGTCCAAATTTCCCCTCCCATACAGACATTAAATATGCAAGAGGTAGAGCTATTGCCCAAAGCATTTGATTGAAATTCTGAGCCAAATATGAGTGTTGTTTCCATTTCCAACAGCAACACATTCAGCCAGCTCCAAATTTCTTGACATCCCAATTTAACATTTGTCTTAGCTATTTTTAAATGACCTCAGGGGAAAAGCATGTACTTGCCTGATATTCATCCCATTTTAGAGGACCTCTATTCACCTCATGAGAGGAAGTCCCCCTGTAAGGAATTTATTCCTCACCTGGCTGCTTCTTGTGCAGTTTGAAAAAATGTGCAAAGATGTTAGTTCCCATTCTGGAGATTACCTCTGAAGGATCTTTAAGGGGTGCGAAAAGTTGTGTCCATTATTATGGGTATATAATATTTCTAAGACTATTGGAAATCTTCGTCGAAAATTTACACGTGTTTATTCTACAAAGAGGAACCTGTCCTAATTGGTTAGGAAATTAAAAAGGGAAGTAAATATCACAACCTAGAACTGTGATAAGCAAATTTCTCATCACAGCCTTGAATGATCAAAATAGAAGAAACAGAAAAATTTATTAAAAGAAACTTGGTAAATACTTTTAAAAACACATAAGTTTTTATATAAATAAAGTTTTTAAAGTATAGGGAAAAAAGAAATTTGGTAAGAAATGATTTATACATTTAAAAAAATATGAAAATAATGTAGAGACTCTCACTTGTGAAGGCTAAGAACTGAAACCAATGATGCATGTTAAGTTATAGGAAATAGTTTTCTTGAAATTGTAAAAAAAAAGAAATGTTTAATGCCAAATGTGAAGAGTGAGAAAAATAGCACTATCTTTTTAATTCATTTAAAGATATATAAAAATAAATCATTTTATGGTAAATGTAACATATTTAGAGAGGCAAAGCAAGATTTTAGCTAACATAGCAATTTAACTCACTCTTCTCTCTTCAAATGTTATAATTTTCTGTAGTTACATGCCAAAAAAACTTCTCTATTTTTAGTGTTAGTGTTATTCCATATAAAAATATTTTCTGTGCTTTGGAGAGGAATTTGGACCTGATTCTGCAGTCACCTGAAAATTCAAAGTATTGAAAAATAAGGGAAAATATTTCTCTGATTTAAAGGAAAAGAGATCTTTATGAGTACCTATAATACGAAACTCCAGGCCTCATGTAATTTCTACAAGTAAAGGCATGAGAGCATTGGAGTTCTTACTAAAATGCTTCCTCAAATTCAGAAGGAGACAGTGTCGGTAAATTTTGCAATATGCCATCTCTTCTCTGATTTTAGAAACTGTTACAAAAGCAGACTTCATTCGAATGTATCCTGAGTCATTTTGGCACTTTAGGAAGGCTAGATTTTAAGGAAACAGTGAGGTTATTATATCTTCCATGACATATTTGACTGCCACTCCCAAGTAATTCCAGCTTTCACCAACTGTCGAAATGCCAGCCACCAACAGCAAACGGATTTTATTCACTGATGTTATTCACAGCATTAAATATAGTGAACATTGTCATATTGTGCCAGGATTTTTTTTTAAAAAGGGATTGCGTAATTCTTTCAAACTACACATCAGTGAAGAAAATCAGTATGCACCATTTAAAGAATCTCTCTTGATAATCTTATGATAGGTGTTCTAAGAAAAAGGTTCACGAAAATCAAATTTGCTGGTCCAATTTTTTTTATTTCTTTTTGGCAGTTTATTTACTTATTTATTTACTTTTGTGGTGTTAGAGAATAAAAACCCAGGGGTGCTCTATCACCCAGCCACATCAGCAGCCCTTTTTACTCTTTATTTTGAGACAGGGTCTCACTAAACTGCTGAGACTGGCTTTGAATTTGGAATCCTCCTGCATCAGCCTCCCATGTCATTGGGATTACAGGCCTACATCTCTGCACCCTAACGGGTTCATTTATTTTAAATTGACAACTAAAAAAGTATATATTCAGATTGCAAGTTTGAGGCAACTTAGCAAGACCCTGTCTCCAAAATAAAGAGAGAGAGAGAGAGAGAGAGAGAAGGTATATACACTTTATATTTTCAAAAAAAATTATTTTGAGCTGGGCACGGCAGCTACTCAGGAAACTGAGGCAGGAGGATTGCAAGGTCAAAGCCAGTCTCAGCAACTTTGTGAGGCCCTAGGCAGCTTAGTGAGACCCTATCTCAAGATAAAAAATAAAAACAGGCTAGGAATGTGACTCAGTGATTAAGTGCCCCTGGGTTCAATCCCTGGTACAAAAAAAAAAAAGTTATTTTGAAATACGTATTTTTATTTATACAAATTGTGGAATAAATAAAGCAAAGCAAACTTGTCAACATATTATTACTTTGTATGCTTATCTTTCTATCATAAGAGTATTTAAAATGTCCCTTAGCAATTTTCAAGGATACAACACATGCTACCAACTACAGTGGGCTGGTTTAATTTTAATGGAAATTAAAATTAGTCTTCATGAAAGTGTAAAAGAAGAACATCAGAAAATCCCTTTCTTTCATTTTGGGGATTGAATCCAGGGTAACTTGGCCCCTGAACTACATGCTCAGTCCTTTTCATTTTGTACTGAGACATAGTCTTACCAAATTGCCCTGGTTGATTTTGAACTTGAGATCCACCTGCCTCAGCCTCCTGAGCCACTGGGATTATGTGTGTGCATCACCATGCCCAACTCCATAATTTAAAAGTAAATATTAATTTCAAAATAGATACTATTTGTTACTAGTGGAATCATAAATCATTAATAATCCTTCACATTTTCTCCCAGCCTCAAATTTCTCCCCATCATATCCATACTACCCATAATTATATGAGTTTTCTTCATGAAACAGAATTTCCTGAACTGTACTGCAAAGAAGAGAGGGTAATAGGAAAAAGGGGTTTTGTAGTCATTTACATTTAATAAGCAGTAAGTTAAATGGTATTAAAAGAATTATTTTATAAGAGTTTTTTCTGAGCATTTAACCTCATAGTGTACTCCATGAATCTCCAAGAAGGAAGAAATGCAGCATTCAAATTGAATCACAAAACGCAATTAATGAGATTAGTGTTCCTCCCAGTTAGAAGGGATTTTCAAATTGATATTCCAAAATAAAGACACAGACCTGCTCAAAAACTTTTACTGTTCTCTTTCTCACAGAATAAACCCCAGATTTTTCTTTTCTTTCCTTTTTTCTTTCTAAAGAGAGAACATGTTAGTATTTGTTTGGTTTGGGGTTGGGGATTTAGCTCAGTGGCAGATCACTTGTGTAGCGCACACAAGGCCCAGAGTTCAGTCCTCAGCCCTGAAAAAAAAAAAAAAAAGAAAGAAAGAAAATTTGTTTGGTCTGATTTTTTGTTTTCCCTTTATTTATGCAGTGCTGGGGATCAAACCCGGGACCTCATACATGCCAAGCAAGCATTCTATCACAGAGCCTCCTCTCCAGCCCCAAAGCCCAGACATTTGAACATGAGACTCTACATCACGTGCCCCAATTCACCCTTCATGCACCTTTTGCCACGTTGCCCAATTGTCTCCAGCCTTCAGCATGTTGAACCATTTGAAGTTCCTTCATAGTTTCCTATTTCTTCCACGTCCATGGTGTCCTTCCCAGTCTGAATTGCTTCCACTTGTATTTTTCCAGTATCAGTGATTAACCCCAGGGGCACTGTACCACTGAGTTACAACCCCAACCCTTTTTATTTTAAGACAGAGCTTCACTAAATTGCCCAGATTGGCCTCAAATTTTCGATCCCTTGCCTCAGTCTCCCAAGTAGCTGGGGTTATAGCAACTGTGTGGAACTCATGAAATACTCTTTTTGTTCAGGTTTTGAAGTCTCAGACTAGTTTCACTTCCTTTGCCAATCCCTGCCACCCTCCCTCCTTGCCTCACATAGATCTTCTTGCAGCCCTTCGTTCTCAAACTTCAAGAAGGCTTTTGCCATGGAGTTAACAAAGGTGTCCCTCTCATTTGGATTGTGGAGAACTCCTTGGTTTTTGATTTTTTGTTTGTTTGTTTGTTTGTTTTTGTTTTTGGACCACCAATACCTACTATAGTGCTTACAGCATGGTAGTACTTCCTCAATCATGACTAAGAGCACAGACAAATGTGTGTGCTGGTGCATATACCAGAGTCTCCTCTAGTTCTCCTTTCATCATGGAAAAATAAAGAAAACTAAACCAATTTTCTAAACATTCACAATTTAAATATCGATTTTCTAATTATCAGATAATTTAGATTTGATGATTTAAATTCTATCTGAAATAGATAGTACTATTAGTTCATCCCTGAGTTCTAGCATGTTTAAAAAAAAAAAAACATGTTCAAACAACAATTAAAATTACTTAATTGTGGGCTGGAGTGGTGGCTTGACCGCTACAGTACTTGCCTGGCATAAACAAGGACTCGGGTTCAAACCCCATCACCACATATACAAGGAAGTGTCAGAGCAACAAAAGCCATAGGAAAAAAATAAAATTGATTGTCTCTTTCTCTCAAAAAAACTTTTTGTTTAATTGGTAAAATTAAAATAAATACCAACAAAAACAAGTTTAAATTACAGAGGAAAATATTGCTAATATAACTTTGATCCATAACACAAAATATGCATGGCTTAGTTACTTCTTCAAACATGTTTTTGGTTTTAAAAGGATGAAAGTGTCGTGGTATGACTTGCATGAAGAAATTGTAGTTACCCTTTTTTCAAGCTTCTTAGAAAAAGAAGACTTTCTAAAATGAGGCTGTTGCTATATGCAGGAGCACTGCATTTCTTCAGCTGAGGAGTTGCATCACCCGTGGACACCCACCCCAAGGTACCTCTGAGGATAACATAGTAGCATCCCAGCATAAAGAGAATATTTTACTAAAGAGGATGGTCACCAGAATGAAAACTTGGGCTGATTGATAAAAATAACTAGAGCCGTTATGACTGAACTATAAATTTTGTTTGTGTTTTTCCCGTTTTGGACATTAATTAATCATTATTTAATAGACCACAGATGTGCCAAATAGCTATTTTCTAGAAACTGGATTTCTCGTTGTTTAAATTGACGAAGTCAGTTTAAACTGCCAGTGTACTAAAAGAAAACCCTGGTAGAAATGATTTAACTTTCTGTACTGAAATTCTTCATAGAACTTGATTTGGGATCTTATTATGTCATTTTCTTAAAGAGAATTTTCACAAGGTTGTTTTAGGAGATAAAGCACTATAACAGTCCTTGCAAACTATGCTATCTATGCCCTAACATAAAAGTCAAAGAATTAGATGTGAACTAAACCTACTTCTTCTTTTTATTTTATTTTATTTTATTTTATTTTATTTTGTACCAGGGGCACTTAACCATTGAGCCACATCCCCAACCCTTTTTATTTTTTATTTTGAGACAGGGTCTTGATAAGTTGTTTAGGGGCTCACTAAGTTGCTGAGGCTGACTTTAAACTTGCAATCCTCCTGCCTTAGCCTCCCAAGCCACTGGTATTACAGGTGTGCACTGGGCTCTAAACCTACTCTTTATAAATTGTTGCCAAAATACAAAGCCATCCACGTCTCCTGGCCTCTCTTTTTCTTTAAGGTACTAAAGTTAGTTGGTTTGAATTGCATTGAAAATGGCTTTAGAAAAGACGAGCCTTGTTAAAGCTGTCAGCGTATACACCAGTGAGATCAGCGACAAAGAAACCAGACCGAAAGTTCAGCCAAGGTGTGAGGAAATAGGATGTGGCATAATAGAGACGTGGGAAGCCGTGGGCAAAGACAAGTTTTCAATGGAGAGAGGAGATGTAATGTTAAAAGCAGGGAACTATGGACAGAGAAAAGTCCCTAGTGTTCATACAACAAGTCTACAATTGTGGAAATCATAGCACAGGTCCGTTTTTCTTTCCAGGTCAGTAAATCAGCCTATTAAGCAGAATCTACAAGCGACTTTCTTGCTTTTAATATTATTCTTATTACAGTGAATATGACTTGTTTGTTAAAGATAATCACAGGAAAAAATAAACAGAAAAGAAAATCTACCAAAATATGTAATAAGGCCAATGTTTGAGGACAAGGTTGGTATAATTTATCGCACCTTTTTGGTTTTTTTGGTACTGGGGATTGAACCTAGAGGCTCTTAACCACTGAGTCACATCCCCAGACCTTTTTTTTTTTTTTTTTTTTGAGAAAGAGTCTCACTAAGTTGCTTAGGGCCTCACTAAATTGCTGCAATCCTCCTGCCTCAGCCTTCTGAGCTACTGGGATTAAAGGTATGTGCCACTGTGCCTGGCTTATTTTATTACAAACATTTGATGCCTCTAAATTTCATACCATCTGAAAGAAATTAGGATGTTTTTAAAGGACCAGGAAATACCCAAGCTAAATAAAATGAATAGATTGAATCTTCATTTGAGTGAGTCATTCCCACTTACTGATTCTTTGCTTCTCAACACATTTAAAAAATAATCTATGTGCAACTGGCATTGCTGTTGTGTATTTTCAGCTACCATGAGCATCACCATCCATCATCAATTTATGATGTTATAGAAATGGCTTACTGTGATTGAGCTAATGCAGAATGATGGCCTTCTAAATCGCACAAATGCACAGATACACACATTCATTCAACTGGACAGTAATAACAATATTACTAAGACATACTTCCTTCCAAAGTGTGATAACAGTTGCATACAGCATTCTCAGAGTCAGAATCTTCAGAAAATGAAGCAAGTTACAAATCCTCCCTCATTTAAATGCCTTTCTTAAAGATGTGATGAAGAAAAGACATCTGATATTCAGAGTATGAGAGTCATTTTTCTAGGTCTCTTTTTTTCCTACAAATTAATTTCACCATGCCAACCCTTGTTGTATGGCAGAATTAGACTTTGTGCCAGAGTACAAAGACATGGGTTTTTTCCTTGGATCTGCAACTTAAAACTAGAAGTTTCTTCTTAAATAAATAAAAGCATTGGAATAAATAATCCTTGGTACATCTTCTAATTCTAAATTTCTGAGTTGTAATTACTTTTGCATTTGTATTTTTTTTTTCTAATTTAAACTCCAGGTATGAAAAGAATTCAGATTACCTGGCACCTAATGACTTCTCATAGCAAAGTGAACTTGTGAATAAGTAACAGCCACAATTTAAAATTTTTAATTTCTGTTTTGAATTTGTAAATATAAAACTAGGTTCTAATGCTCCTTAGCAGCTATGCACATATTACAATCTTTAAAAGGAACAAAAAAATTATATGAAGGAAAGTGGATCTCTTTCTCACATTACCACTCAATTCCCTTTCCAAAATACAGTCAGTCTAGCTGGGTGTGGTGGTCCATGCATTGTAATCCCAGAAACAGAGGAAGCTGAGTCTGGAGCAGCACAAGTTCATGGCTAATGTCAGCAACTTAGTGAGTCCTTGTCTTTTGTTGTTGTTGTTGTTGTTGTTTTTATTTTTATTTATTTATTTAGTTATTAGATGGATATAGAGTTACAATTGAGGGGGAATCAGTGTCAAACAATCAAGAACAAATGTATATTTACATAGTTAGCCAAGGCTGATGCCATGTCATGGATGCCCCTCTTGGGTTCCCTGTGATTCTATGTTTCCCCCAGAAGAACTCCTGAGTTAAATGGATATCTCGTGGAGGTCAGAGATCTCCTCCTGAGATGATTCCCCCATATTCCCACCCTCCAGCCTCCTAGGTATCCTTCCTAATCCGTCCCCCCCGCTCTGTCCCCCACCCTATGCCTCCAGGTACCCTAGGCAATGGCCCCCCTATTTTCGTAAAAATTCATACAATTTGAGGTTATTACTAACTTAGCCATCTAATATACTGTTTCCAGATGTAATTGAGTCCTTGTCTTAAAATAAAAAATAAAAAGGACTGGGGGTATAACTCTGTGGTAAAGCGCCCCCAGATTCAATCGCCAGTGCCAAAAAACACAAATAAACAAACAAATAAACAAAATATAGTAATTTTTACAGATTTCCTGTGCATCTTCTTTTATGGATTCTTTTATTTTGAGACAGGGTCTTGCTCTGTTGCCCAGGTAGCCTTGAACTCACAGTCTCCTTGCTTCATCTATATATTTAAAAGTAGAAATACATTGAATTCTATGGAGATGTATAAGTAAAAAAGAAGAAAGTGTGACTCTGCAAATGCAACATTCTCCCTCCCAAAGCAGCAAAGCAAAACACACACACAAATGTGAGAGAAGTCATCTATAACGATGATATGAGGTCTAGGGATGAAGCTCAATGGTAGAGTGCTTGTTTGACTGTTTTTTGAGTCCCTGAGTTCAATTCCCAGCACTATAAAAAAAAAGTGATATGAAAAATCCAATAATTAATAATGCAGTCAGAAAATAAAATTATAAAGACTGCAATGGTGATGTTAAGCAGAACAAGACTTGGGAGAAAACTGGTTTTTGCCTTTGCAATGTGATATAGTAGAAATAATATTGACTTTATCAGGCAGATTTGGATTTAAATTCATATTGTTGTATATTAGCTGTATGTCCTTGGGTAAAATATTTAGTTCTCTGCCCATTTTCAATTTCCAAAGTACAATGATAACTTACAGCTCTAAATACAGTTCTAAGGATTGAACTGATAGTTTAAATGAGATGTCTCATATAGAATTCTATTTTTCAATTGGAAGATCATAGACTTATCTTTCATGACCCTTTTTTAAAAAGATTAAAGAACAACACAGAAACAACAATAAAATCCCAGCTATTTGGGAGGCTGAAACAGGAAAATCCCAAGTTTGGAACCAGCCTCAGAAATTTAGGAGAGCCTGTCTCAAAATAAAAAGGGCTGGGGATGTGTACCTCTGTGATAAAACTCTCCTGGGTTCAATCCCCAGTACTGGAAAAATAATAATAATAATCAAGTAGCTAGAACAAAGCACATGATGGCATTCCCCACAGTAACTTGAAAATCCTATGTGAAACGCAAGTGGGAGGCATCTCTGATGCCACTGGATCTCCCAGTCAGCACAGGTCCAACACTGTCATTTCATTTTCTTACCAATATAACCTGAGTCTTTTCTTTTTCTGATTGATTTTATTTAAACCTCACTCTACATGACAGCATTTTGATACATAAGAAAAATAAGATAAAATTTTCTCCTACGAATAGAAGAATAATTCTACATCTTCTATAAAAAATTAAATTTTTCAATATGTGTTGTTTGCAAAAGCATATGCAATTAGAATATATGTTAGAACTTTGACCTTTTGAAACAAAAACTTTATGATGACTAACTTGGAAATATTCAAAATGACAGAATATTCCATATTGCCAGGTGACTGTAGCTGTATTATATATGTAAAGAAGCCTATCTGGAAAGCTGGGCTGCTAGTGGACATGTGTGTTAACTTAGAGTTAATCAGTTTTTTAATCTAAGGTCTTTGGGCTTCCTTACATGCTGCACCTTCAACTACCACAATAATCTTATTTTATTGCAAGGTATTCTTAAAAAAAAAAAAAAGATCATTTTTATCTGGGTAGCATGTTGGCACAGTGTATGGCACAAAAATACTCAATAAATGCAATTTATTATTATTATTGATACCATAATTATTACTGGTACTTGAAGTTAAAGATTGACTTGAAGCCAGGTGAGGTGGTGCACACCTGTAATCCCAGCAGCTCGGGAGGCTGAGGCAGGAGGATCTCAAGTGCAAAGCCAGCCTCAGCAGTTTAGCAAGGGTCTAAGCAACATAGAAAGATCCTTTCTCAAAATTAAAAAAAAAAATGAAAATAAATTTAAAAAGTTAAAAAAAGGAAAAGAAAGGTATTCTTCATTCCCTTGTTACTAATTTTTCATACATATTTAATTCTCTCAAAATAAAGATATTAAATTTTTAAAAATGAGCAAACGAAAACCCAAATAAATGCAAAAAGTCCCACACATTATCAGTATCAAGAATTTATTAAGTTTTTTCTTCCACTCATCTTTCCAACTAGAAGACATGCAGGGAGCAAAATCACTGGCAAGCAGAACTTTGAATGAAAATGTGCAAAGGCTCCCAGACACCCTTGAAATAAGAATAAATTCAATGACTGGGGCAGGGGCCCAATGAACACATCGGTTAGGTAACTGTCTTGCAGAAATTCTACAGAACTGTGACTATGTCTTGCAGAAATTCTACAGAACTGTGACTACATACGAATGCAGAAACAAGGGCAAAGGGTAAGTGTTATAAAGGTCATGACAAACTGCTTGAGCAGAATTATATATACGTATCTGATTCAGGGTCAAGAAGCATGAGCATTCTATAAAATACTGTCCATCATTTTTTTAAAAAATTGTTCATTGCTAGAAATACACCTTGAACCACAATACATACACACTTAGAAAATGGAAGGAAACTTACTGAAGAAAATACTGTAGAAGAAAGATTTAAGATGCTGAAACCTCTTGCCTTTTAAATATAATATTGATTTTGAATAGAATAGACATAAATGAGTATGATGTTAAATAATTTTCAGAATAACTTATATGAGCACAGAGACCTATGATAAGGATTAATAAGAAAGACAGTATTGATAATTAATCATAAATGACATAAAAAATTCATAAAATTTTTCAGGCTTAGGTTTCTTCCCATCCCCACCTCATTTACTCCCCCTTTAAATTTTTCCCTAGCTGTAAAAACTATGATTTGAGCACCTTTACTAGTTTAGGAAGAGCATCTAGCAATTTCCAGATTTCAAACACCTCAGTTACATATAACAATTACACTTTTTTTTTCAGTATTAGAAAGAGAAACCAGTAGCTTAGGAATGTTTGGCAGGTGCTTTCTACCACTGAGCTATGCCAGTCCAATTTTTTTTTTAAAGACAGGGAGAGGCAGGGGGAGAGAAGAGTTAATTTTTTATTTTTTCATCTGGTTTTTGTTTTTCCTTCACTTAGTTCTATATGTGGTGCTGGAGATCAAACCCAGGTCCTCGTGCATGCCAAGCAAGTGCTCTACTGCTGAGCCACCTCACCAGCCCCAATTTTTGAAAATCATGTTTACACTATCCACTGCCTTATAATAATGGCCAATCATTGAAGATGACTTCACAATGAAATGTTAGGTCATCTAAACCGTATACAACAGTTTTAATAAAACTGAGATAAGACTCAAATAAAACCAAAAAAGATTGTCTATAAATAAATCACTGACATTCTAAGAAAAAAATGACTTTGAATATTTCCTCTAGTAAGAGAATAGCGCACTAAAATTTATTGTTATCAACATTAATTAACTGTGATTTTATAGATTTTCTCAATTATCTGTTGATAATAAGAGCATCTAAAATTTATAGGTCAGACATACAGTTAATCTTCATAACAACCTTAAGGGATAATTATTAGGATTCTTTACTTAACAGATACATAAAATAGTGTTAAGAAAAAAAGTTAATCTCTCCCAATGTCTTATAATTCATGGTAGGTGCTGGGATCAGACCTCTAGTCTAGGCAACCCATGTTTCTTCAGTTAACAATCATTTTTTCTCTGAGTCTTGATCAAATCTAGAATTTGGGGAAAATACAGTGATAATTTTCTGTAAAGGGACTTAAAATACTGCTGGTGCTTTCTGCAGGATTTGTCTTGGAATTAAAGAACTTAGGCTTAATAGTATCTATAAAGTATCCTATATCTAACAAAGCAACTCAGAAGGCTGAGGCAGGAGGATCACAAGTTCAAAGCTAGCCTCAGCAGCTTAGTGAGGCCCTCAACAACTTAGTGAAACTCTGTCCTAAAATTTAAAAAATAGAAAAGGCTGGGGATGTAGCTAAGTGGTAAAGCATGCCTGGTTCAATTCCCAGTACCAAAAAAAAAAAAAAAAAAACAGGATTTGTGAGTTCCTTGGACTTTGAAGGACAATCCTCAAAGACTAAATATGTATATAAGATGCAAATCTATCCACTTAAGTTTCTGAGAGTTTGACTTAAATCGGATCAAAAGATTGAGTAAAATCCATTTTATGTGGTATTGAAAATATCATTTAGAGTGTTTCGTATAATTATGTCCTAATTTTGGACAATAATAGGTTAGATTAATGATAGCTATTATAAATATAAAAGTAAAGAGATTGAAATTAGGTAAAATTTAATAAGAATATTTAAACTGGAGTTGTACAAGTAAACTTTACAGGAACTGTAGATTGGTTATTTTAATTAATGCCATATTTTTGATGAAGATTGTGAACAATATTCCTTGGGAGCTGTTTGCTGTGCAACCTCTGCCTGTTATACTGTATAAGAAGAGGCGTTCCATATGCCTGTTCCTTTGGGGGCAATCTAGTCAAGCCCAAAACACTTTTCCTAGCCACGGAGAGACTATTGTCACTTCCACACTCCTCTGTTGATAAACGTTGTTTGTTGTTCATCATCTTTGAAGGGTTTTGCCGGTCCTGACCCTTGTTCTTTTATCTCCATCACATAGTTTCTCTGCTTTTCCTATTTCTTTCTTTCTTCTGTTCTTCCATCTTCAATTGCTCCTCCTGTTCTTCTTTATTTTTACCCTGCAAATATAATATTTTGTCAACCTCACCAGCCCAATGTAGTAATTTTTTCTTTTTTTATTGATGAAGCAGATGGGAAGAAATCCTCATTTGACCTTTCTATTCTTCATAGACATTTTCATTGTTACAGGAATTCAGAGGACGTTTCTTGCTCTGAAAGATTTTTGACATGTCTGCTTCTGGAATCAAAACTATCCTGATGCCATGAGTTTGACTTCTATCATTTTAGTGTAACTGGAATTATATTTCACCAAATTTCCTTCCCTGCATAATCTTAGTTAGCATGGACCACGGGAAGCATTTCACGCAGGAAGCCGGAAGTGAAAGACTGAGTATATTCCTTCAGTGTGCAAGGGGCTGATGCATGTTGTGCTTATCTGTGCTAATTTGTTGGCCTACTGATTGACAGGGGCAGTGACTGGGTCAACAGCACTTCCAGCTTCTGCTGGAATTCCTGCTTCACCCTTACTGCATGCTGGGTCTGGGGCATACTGAAGGACTCCAAGAAGCTCCATTAATAGCAGCTGGAAGCTGAGAGGTGGTGGCAGGATCAGCAATACATCTTCGTTTTTCTAACTCAGGGCATCACCTTCCCAGCCAGATAGATTATTTCCCTCCATCACTTACTGTTTCACTCAAGTCTTTTATTTGATGATTATTATGTTGATTAGCAGAAATGATACCAGGCATAAAGTGAGATAGGCGTGTGCCAGCAGATGAAATTGAGCCCCCACAAAAATTCATTAAGATTTCTAGGGGTCAGTTGTCTGGGATATACCCCTTCCAAAATGAATTTCAAGTTGCTAGCTGGCTATCCCGACCACTAAGAAAGAGGTGTGATGCCACTGGGCCTCTGTGGATTTTGAAGGCAAGGTGTATCTATCTCATTTGGGGATACTACCACCTATTCACAGAGTGACCCGAAAAGCTATCAGCTTCTGGTGGAGCACAGAACAGGACAAATTTATGACAGACCCAGGCTGCTATGCAAGCTTCAAGGCCACTTGGGCTGTATTACCCAACACATCTCAAGGTACTTAAACTAGCAGTGGCGGAAAGGGATGTGTTCTGGGGGCCTGTGACAGTACCATATAAGCAAATTACAGCACAAACTATTAGGATTTGGGAACAAATCTGTGCCATCTTCAGTGGAAACTACCATAGTACTCCAGCATCAAATGAGAACTGTGTATACAAGATCTGACTTAATCAGGTCTGAAGATGCAATCAGGTTGCATGAACAAGTGGCACATATTATCATATCATCACCCATATTTCTGCCACATGGCCTTCTCTCTCTCAGCCGAAGCTAATAGCCTGAAAAGGAGTTCCCCATGACCAGCCAACTGGCCAGGGAATAAAGGCCTGGATTCTAGATGGTTCTGCACAAGAGGTCAGCTTTATCTGAAGGTGAATAACTGCAGCATTGTATCTCCAGTCTGTGGTGCCCTTGATAACCTAAGGCCTCTAGATCAAAAGAGCTCAAGGTGATAAGTCTTGACCGATGGGTTCATGGAAAAGCACTGTTAGCAACAGGGATGGAGATGATGCATGGGTCCAAAAGCATGGACTTCTCTCTGGGCCTGTGACCTCAACAACTCAGAGGCTGAAGCAGGAGATGCACAAGTTTGATCCTGGTCAACTTAGGGAGACTCTTGGTGATATAGTGTGACCCTGACTCAAAATAGAAAATAAAAAAGGCTGCCTATGTAGTTCAGTATTAAAGTTCAATCCCCAGTACCAAAAATAAATAAAAAAGAAAAACATGGACTTCCTCTCACTTGGGCTGATATGGCTGTAGCCACTGCTGAATGCCTGATTTGATAGGAACAGAGACCAACACTGAGATGGGCATCACTCTTGTACGTCGAGGAGGCATCAGCCAGTTATCTGGTGGCAATTGATCACATAGAACCCCTTTTATCATGGAATGGGCAGTACTTGGTTCTCACGGGAATAAATGCTTATACTAGAAAAGAGTTTGCTTTCCTTCCACATAACTCTTCTGCCAAAGCTATCATCCTTAGGTACATGAAGTACCTATTCCTAGCATTAATTCTGAGTGAGAAATTAATGTCACAGCTATGAAGATTGCCCATAGGCTCATGCTCTGATCTTATTCCCTATCATCCTGAGGTGGCTGGCTGCCCAAAAAAAGTGGAATGGATTTTTGAAGATCCAGCTTTGGCGCTAGCTAGCGGCAACACGTACATGATACAGGACTATCACGGGCTTTGAATTGAAGTATATACTCTCAATCAGAGATGAGTACATGATTCTGACTCTGCCCTGGCCAAGGTTCAGAGATCTGGGGATCAAGGGATATACATGGTGGTGGCTTGCTTCTCTATGCTTACCACTTCTGACCCGCCAATGGGTCAGAAGCTTCCTATCCTTGCACTTTGATCTGTTGGTCTGGAGGATTTAGTTATAGAAAAAGGAAGGCTGTCACCAGTAGGGCACCACCGTGGTTCCAGTACACTGGAAAATGAGCTTTTACCAGACAACTTTGGACTTCTTACACCAATGAATCAGCAAGAACCACTGAGATGACTGATCCTAGTATCAAGAGAAACTTGAGTTACTACTGCATAGTGGGGTTGGGGGAAGGGGTAAGATGTCTGGAATGTAGAAGATTCCCTGGATTTCCCCTTAGAGCTTCCAAAGGTCATAAAAACAATCCACAGGACTGGTTAAGGTACAGAATTTTTGGGAATGAATAACTTTTAGCATTATAACACAATACTTAAATTATTTTATATCAAAGGGGAAATGTGATTCAGCTGAAAAAAGGAATGAAAATCACCCAAACATAAAGGAATTTTATATCTTTATTTTTTTATTTTTGTTTATTTATTTATTTGGCTCCAGAGATTGAACTCAGGTGTTCTTAATCACTGACTCACATCCCAAACCCCCGCCCCCGGCCTTTTTTATTGAGACAGAATCTTGCTAAGTTGATCAGGGCCTTGCTACATTGCTGAGGCTGACTTTGAACTTGAAATCCTCTTGACTCAGCCTCCTGAGCCACTGAGAGTACAGAAATGTACCACCATGCCTGGCAGTTTTTATATCTTTTTTTTTTTTTTTTTTTTTTAAAGAGAGAGGAGGGACAGTGAGAGAGAGAAAAAGAGAAACAACTTTATTTAGTTTTTCACATGGCCTTCGTTGCTCCAACACTTAGTTGTGTACGTGGTGCTGGGGTTTGAACCCGGGTCCTCGTGCTTGCCAGGCAAGCGTTGAAACCTCTGAGCCACTGCTCCAGCCCCAGTTTTTATATCTTAATTGGGGCAAGGATCAGTAGGTTTCCAACTGTATAAGGGATAGTTGTGTTACATTAGGGGAAGGCATGACTTTCCTAGTGTCTTTATTTGGAAGTTAAGCATTGTTAAAAGATGTGTATTTGAATATCAACTTGACAAAAAATAAGATTGCGATGGATCTGCATTATGTCTGCTTAACTAGGTTGGAACTTCAATTCTTAGACCTTCATTCTCTGAAGAATTCAGAGTTTAACATGGATCATAGGACTATTTTGCACAAGATTTGGAAGGTGGGATTGAAAGAGCCAACACGGTCCTCAGGAAGCTGGCCCAGGGCAGAAGGCCCAGCTGTATGTCACAGACACGTGACTTATCTACTGACTCATGTGGTTGGGCTGGGGCAACAGCCGGGGCCTCAGCACTTCAGCTCCTGCTGGATCTTATGAATCAGTTTCTCTGGTTTCTGGGCCAGGTGTGAGTTTAGCTCCCTGACAAAGGGCCCAGTTTCTCTTGCACAAGTCCCCAGCCTGGAATTTAGAGGATTGGAGACAGAGATGGGCAGGAGTTCTAGGCTTTTCTTGCATTTTACAGCTTAGCCTCACAGGTTCCTGCTTTCCCTTGCTTCTCCCATTTCATGTCCATCTAACACCTTCCCACTGCCTCCCACGTGAGCTTCAGACTCTGGCACCAGACTCAGAAACAAGGATCCGCGTAGACTGTGTAAACCACTCCCACGTTTACCAAGTCCCTACAATAAATCCTTTATATTATGTTTGTATTTTCTAGTGGTCCTGCTTCTCCCATGCTCCAGAATGAGAAACTCCTGGTTGCCAGAAACTCTGGGGGGGGGGGGGTCCTTATAACATGTACAGCACTCTGAAAGGCTTTAAGAAAGGTGGGGGAGAACATGATACAAGGTCCTTGCAGTCAAATATCTGACACATTAACTTAAAGACATGCTTTCCTTAATGATTCTTGATTTTGAGCCATGTCTCAAAATTTGAATACAGTCCTCTGAACTGAATGAAGCAGGAGGGTTGGGTCTATAGGTGATCCCAGAATATTAAAAATTAAAAGTTACCTTTTCAAGTTTAGTCACCACCTGAAATTGGTTTGTAATTTTGTGTTCTTTGTTCTTTAAAAATTTGGTGCAGAAAAATGAAGTCAAGTAGTTTTAGGAAGCTAGTAATTTGATTTACAAGAATTGAAACCTGCCATGCCATGATATACCTTTAAGCCTATTTCAGAAATGGAATACTTGAGAGTAATCAGAGATTGGCTGGAAATTAAACCTCAAGTTATGTTCAGGCCAATAAAGACAGCTTGGCAAGAATAAGGCAATAGCTCCACAGGAAGGAGAATATTTCTCCAGTAAAAAATAGTTCTCCATGTCTGCAATGCTAGCCCAGATAATTATATACAATTGGCCGATATTTTGCAGGCTTTCTCAGCATATAATACTATCTATCATAGCTATCATGATGGCACTAAAGTCCATTTGTCTTACTTGATAGTTCTGTGTATTGGTGTTTACCACCTTGTTTTACTTTTTTTTTTTTTTTTTTTAAAGTACTCGGGATTGAACCTGGGGAGCTCAACTACTTTCCAGTCCTTTTTTTTATTTTGAGACAGGGTCTCTCTTAATTGCCCAGGCTAGACTCCAACTTGGAATTCTCCTGCTTCGGCCTCCAGAGTTACTGAGATCACAGGCGTGTACCACTGCTCAAGGCACAAATTGTCATTTCTAATTTGTTTTCTTTAAGAGAGTAAAAAAAGAGGAGGAAATTAATTTTATTTATTTTTTCACCTGGCTTTTTTTTTTTTTTCTGACACTTAGTTGTATATGTGGTGCTGGGGACTGAACCCAGGTCCTCACACATGCCAGGCAAGCATTCTACCACTGAGCTACTGCTCCAGCCCTTCATTTTTAATTTTTTTTTTAAAGAGAGAGGGACAGTGAGAGAGAGACAGAGAGAGAGAGAGAGAGAGAGAAACAATTTTATTTAGTTTTTCATGTGGCTTTTGTTGCTCTGAGACTGTGTTGTGCACGTGGTGTTGGGGTTTGAACTCACGTACTCCTGCATGCTGGGCAAGCACCTTAACTGCTGAGCCACTGCTCCAGCCCCCATTTTCAATTCTTTAAAGTAAAACTGGATGAAGTCTGTGTACAATTTATCATCCAGTGTATAAATCTGCCAAACTTGAATTATTTAATATTTAGTTTGTATTTACATTAATATAATTTCAATCAGCACCAACAAATCACAGCAGATCAACATCCCAGTTCAAAATTTACACCCAAAGTAAAAACATATTTGTTTTAGATGGTTGTAAAATGTAAAATTATAATGCAAGGAATCATAAGTTTTAGTTATTGAATATAAAAGCAAAATTAATATTTACCCTAATATTTTCACTTTTCTTCTCTCCAAGAATAAAAATTTACACTCTTCAAGTCATATATTTCTGGTTATAGCAACCAATTCTCCCTGCTTTCATGGTTTATTTGAATAACTTCAAATTATCCAAAGATGCTATTTCCATGTGTGCTCAATCAACAGTCATGAATACTGATACTTTCTTCCAGGGGGTTCTATATGCCAGGATTATGGTATGTCTGGCAGTTCACAGTGATATATGAACTACACATTATTCTTGAGGGTCATTCTCCTAGGAACACACATTACCATCAGGCAAGCTGATAGGAAGATAAAAATAAGAAGAAAGAGAAAGAGAAGGAGAAGAGGAGTCACCTGGAGTCACATTGTGACTAAAGCCTAGGAAAGAGAAAGCAGCGTGTAATGGCAAAGATTTCTAATCACCTCTAATTTAATCCAATTTAAGGTCATCATCGCACATCACATTCCAGCATTCCAATAATAGACGCTAAGTAAACAGGCACTATGTGATTCTATTCCTAAGAACATCCAGGGGAAACACTTCTCAGAATCCACCTAAACAATTACCTTCTGATTGATTGCTCATAGCAGCTTTTTCCAAATTAAAGTTCCCAATGTTCCAGGGAAGACTTCTGTCTTAAAAAGGTATAGACCCTAACTAAAATCCTAAATAAGGTGCTTATGCCTACATTCAATCTGGATTGTTATTATAGTTGTGTAGCAATAGCCAGTTTATAAATTATTTGCATAAACATTATCTTATTTGTATTTACAAGGGCCTTTTAGGGTAGTCACAGTAGATTTACACTTTTTTATTTCTAGATACAAGAACAAACTAATTGTAGCCATCATCATAATTGAAACCTGACCCAATCTTCTGATGACTTTTATTTCAAGGTTCTTTGTGACACCATGTTCTCAAAAGGAATACACCCTTGAATCATCCTTCATAAATGACGATCAAACTAGGATTTCCATGGGCAAAATACAGATAATGACCACAGTGGGATTCTTCAATACTAGGAAGCTTTGTGCAATCTATTTGAACTCAGAACCTCTAAGTGTTTTATAAACAGCAAATTCAGGAGGATTCTACAAGACAGAAATTTTACCTAACTTTTATTTTATGGCAAAAAAAAGAAAATATAAATGGTGTAATGAGTTCCAGGAAATCACCACGCATGGTGGTACATGCCTGCAATCCCAGAAATTCAAGAGGCTGAGGCAGGAAGATCACAAGTTTGAGGCTAACCTCAGGAATACAGTGAGACCCTCAGCAATTTAGCAAGGCCCTGTCTCAAATGAAAGTTAAAAAGCACTGGGGATGGGCTGGAGCAGTGGTTCAGAGGTTGGAGTGCTTGTCTGGCATGTGCAAGGACCTGGGTTGAAACCCTAGCACCACATACACAACTAAGTGACTAAGTGTTGGAGAAACAAATGCTGGAGGAAAAAATAAATAAAATTGAGTATCTCTCTCTCTCTCTCTCTCTCCCTCCCTCCCTATGTCTCCCTTAAAAAAAAACAAACAGGAATAAAAAAGGAGTGGGGATTCGGTAAAGCGCCATCGATTTGATCTCCACTGTAAAAAAAAGGGGGAGGGTGGTCCAGGAAATCAAACAATAAAGAAATAAGCCAAGTCAGAAATGATGGGACACACCTGAAATTCCAGCAACTGGAGAGGTTGAGGCAGGAGGATCGAAAGTTCAAGAACAGCCTAGGCAACTGAGACCCTGTCTCAAAATAAAAAACTATAAATGAAAAGAGATAGGGATGCAGCTCAGAGCACTCCTGGGTTCAATCTGTAGTACTAAAAAAGAAAATAATTCTTCTTTACCCAGGACTGTCACTAAATATACGAAAACAGTCAGTTCTTGGATCCTGACACAGATGTATTGAATCAGTAGTAAGACCCTGGAGTCTGCGGTTTGACAAAACCCCTCAGGCTAATGTCATGCATACTACTATTTGAGATTGACTGCACCGACTAAGTTTCACTCCAAGGAGAGACAAAAAAAAAAAAAAAAAAAAAAAGAATGGAGGAGGGCATGCTAAATAAAGAGATACCATCAATACAAGAGATTGAAATGATCTATCATAGAAATACATAAACTATTAGGACACAATGGGAGCTATCACAAAAAATGAGATTAACTAGAAACAAAGATTATGCCACGTAATTAGTTGGGTTCACAGGATATTATTTGATTTAGTAACATGTTTTCTTTGTCTATAAGATGCAAATAATACTTGAGAGCTCTTGAAATGTGAGGATTAACTCAGTGACAGTAATAAATGTGTCTATCTGTGCAACTAGAGGGTAATAAAAGAAAAGATCACAGGGGAAAGCTCAAGCATATCATTTCCCACCCCTGAGAATGTTGTTACCTGTATTTCAATTAAGAGCAGTTATTCAAACAGAGAAATAATAGCACTGACTCTCAAAACTGGCAGCCAGTTAGAGTAAGTCAGCATATTTAACCATAAATAGGTCACACGGTCTACACAACTCTTACTTTGACTGGGAACCCAACAACAGGAGCGGCCTGGACCTGCCTAGTTCCAGGGAGTCTTTGTGAGTCTTTGTCCCGATGATTAGATAATTAGCAAGAACACTGCAGCTATGTGAGAAGGACAGTTTCACCCACTGATCTTAGCAGAGGAAAACGTATATTATTAACTCTCTTTTAATAGTAACTGTGATTAACCATAATAAAATATGTGACTAGTAATTTCAATAGCACATGAATCCCTGAAATTATTTCTTACTAGGACTAAAAGAGTTTTAGATTAAGAGCTCTTAATTTAAGCTTGTAATTTGGGTTAAAACTATTCATTATAAAAATCAAACCAAAGCTGAAAGAAATTATCCAAGGACGAGGGAAAACAGATCTCTCTTTCATGATGAATTTTTTTTTCCTCAAGCAAAAACCACTTGAATCCCTATTCTTTGTCCTTTCACTTCTACTCTCCGATCTATGAAAACAAACACCTCTGTCTAGTACCTAGTAATTTTGAGAAGTAGCTGCATTTTTGTCTGTATGTGGTACGTGTGTGAGTGAGAGAGAGATGTTTACCTTTTTGAAGCTGTTAAGTTTCTTTCAAAATGAGCAAAGTGATATATATTCCTTCCCCCCTAACCCCCACCCCCGTATGTCACCACCACATTACATCGTAGGACTTCAAGTTACTCCTACAAAGTGTTTTTATGTTATCTAAAATCTAGGTTTCTTTTTACCCAATACTCAGGACCCAAGCTAGTAAATCTTCTTTATAGAACAAGTTATCTGGTTCACAACCACTTGCAGAAAGAACCACTTGCATGACACTGGAGTTCAGCTTTTGGTCTTGAGTTCTACCGAAGGACTGGGTGGGCTTGCTACCCAAGTAACAGGCATCTGTTATTCTAGCAGTTTCCATGAGGAGAAGTTGGCACATGATATTATAATCGTTAGCTGCTAAATTGTTAGGGAAGAGCAACTCCTCATGAACAGGTCGCTCCAGGAATTATCCTCCTTTAAAAAATGAGAGACACTCTTCGGATGCCAACAACTATCTTTGGAAAAGATAAAGACCTTAAATTGCATAACCTATACTCTTCTTCCATGTTGCTTATAGAGTACCACAGTAAATGTGTTTTGTTTACATCAGCCTTCTCTTATTATATATATCTTATGGTGACGCCATAAGCATTTTTAGACAAAAGTCACAGTGAATACAAACGAAACAATGAAACCTGGCAAAGACTCAGGTCTTTACAGAGGCACATGAATTACCTCAGTGATTGGATGAATTAAGGAACGTACCCAGTTTGTTGGGCATTTCGAACAAGACTAGCAAAACTAGCTCTGATATGCTGCTGCTTTCTGACAGGAGCTGTGAATCACAGATAGAGAAGCCTGAGAACGGAGTCAGCAGATTTAATTATATACAATTACCCAAGATAATGGCAACATTTTCAGCATAAATTAAACCTTTTGTGGTGGAGACTCGCATCATTTTGGAATGTTAGTCAATCCAGTGATTTTAAAGGTTCATGGACAAAACACTAGAGGTTTATTGTCCATTTAGGAGGAGTTGCAATGTTTCTTTGTATTCATTTTTCAAGATTTTAGGAGGAAGAAAGAGTACTTTTTCTGAAGGCAGAAAAGAAGCTTCTATCAAAGGTAGGAGGTCAGATTCATATTAAAGAGAATAAAACATCTCCAGAGATGGCTCAGAACCATGCAATCATAGCGTGAACTGAGAGCCCAGAAACCATTTGATCCAACCTCCTGACGGCAGACAGGACTTTATCCAGGAATTTTTCCAAGGAAGGAGCAACTTACTCCCTGGAGTCAGAGCCCGGGTTGCTTACTCTCCCCACATTCTTTCTGCTCTGATGCCAGAGCATGAAAACTAGCTCACTTCACCAGAGAAGCAGCAAATTTCTCTTCCCTAACTTCCCTGACAAATTCAAAGCGTGAGAGCAAAACAAGCAGGTGCTAATGACTTGTAAAGATCTGGAAAACTGAAGAAGAGTCATTGATGGTGGAAATGCATCTGGCTGCAAGGTCCTATGAGGGGCTAGGTATTACTATTAAACAGGAATCTGTCTAAACCAAAAATCAGTTACCATCTGGGACCCTCACAAACCTGACTCAGTGCCACCAAATATTATTAGGTTGACCAACGTTCTATTTTTATTTTAATTTGAATTTGTTTTAAAAGTCAGATTTCAGCTGAGCACAGTGGCTGAAATAATCCCAGCAACTTGGGAGGCCAGCCTCAGCAATTTAGCAAGTCCTAAGCAAGTTAGCAAGATCCTGTCTCTAAAAACAAGAAGGGCTGGGGATGAGGCTCAGTGGTAAGCACCCCTGGGTTAAATTCCCAGCATGAAATAAATAAATAAATAAATAAGCAAAAAGTCAGATTTCAAATATACACATATATATTTTCCAAGTTTCAGCTTTCAATGATCAGGCAGTCTTGGTGGGCATTCCTTCAGGGACCCCAGCCCAGGTGCTGACCAACACTCATTCGTCCCTGTGAAATAAAGCAGAAACTCCCTAGACAATATATTATACCCAGATCTACATAGGGCATTGGCAATATTCAGTAAACTCCACAAATTTGCAAGGAGTTGAAAATATTAGGTCTCATTTTTCTTTAATTTTAATCATGAGTGTTTCTTTAAAAATAGATTTTGCAATGTCTCCTATAAACACACTCTCATTTTCTCATAGATCTTAGATATAGAAAGTTCTCATTTGTGGCTAACGCTGTCTTCTGAAGACTTGGTATATTCTGTGTTTCATGTGTTGAAATGGCTATCCACTACCAAAATATTTCTTTTCTTTTTTTCATTAATCAATTTTTGTTAACTTTCATTGCGTCAATTTAAGTTAGCATAAACTAGGCTATTCCTTGCTGTTGAAAAAAAGTTTAGTGAGGAACAGAAAACACTTAGCATTATCAAAACAACCCACTCTCCTGGTCAGCCACAACCAGACCACCCTGACCATACTCCATCCCTCTCAGGTCTCCTATAAACAAAGAAACCATATGGATATAATGCAACTTCTTCATCAGGGTCAAGCTGAATTCCTCACTAAAGCTCAGATGGAATTGTTCTCCCACATTTCTGTCATTAAGAATAATAAGAACCTTGAAATCCTTAAGTCATTCTGCCTAAATGGTATATTTCTGGACTCAGAATAAAATTGCTTCATTATCATATGTAGTGTTGTGATTGACAGGGATACGGAGAAAAGGAAACAAACGAGTTGTCCTCTAGTCTCCTTAGTCATGTGAAACAAAGTGTAGCTTCTCTCCTCCAGCTGGAACAGCATTGTTATTTCAGCCTTTTCTCTCAGGACTATTTCTCAACTTTAGTTATTTTTATGCTCTTCCCTGGTAACACCCAACTCTCACTCATATCACTTTTTCTTATGACTAGGATGAACTTCTGTGCCCATCAAAGCCCTCCAGTTGTCTTCTTTTCTCTTTTCCAATTATAGTAAGGAAAGCAAATTGTTATTTTCTAACAATTAATGTTTTTGTATATTAATTCCAGGTATCCATTCTACTGGCCATTTTCCTGTATAAACAATGGCAATTTCTATAAGCATTCCTGACAAAATAGACTTTTTCCATATTTATATATATATATGTATATACATACATATATATATACACATACTCATATATGCATATTTTATATATATACACATATTTGAATGTATACATATATGTTTTCTTTTTATATCTCATTCAATTTCTCTAAGTCTCACCTTAATTGCTAGGCCCAAAGCTGGACAAGGTGCTATGATAAGTATACTAAACGCCTTACTCATGCTGAATGTGATAGTTTATCTCATGGAAGAACCACATGGTTTCTAGTTATTATTTTTCATTTATTTTCCTGACCTACAATCTTTTAATCATAATACTATGCTGCTAGCTCATGTATGATTAGTGATACACTAGATTAATTGATATACACTTCCTCTTCCTTATCCTTGACAATGTGATACCAACTACTATATTGTACCTAGTTGCGCATCTATAAGTTGTCAGTTTGCATATGTCACCAACAAATTTCATTAATGTGTGTATTGTATATAAATTCTATGTTGCAGTTATTTATTTTCTTTAAAATTTCTGTCATCATCCCTACTTTCCCTCCCATTAGATTAATATTCAGAAGTATAATATACCCTATTGGTTTGATATCTCCAATCACCAGTACAGTGCTTGGCAAAAGAAATAGAATATAGATGCTTGTCAGTTGAGTAAATGTTAAACTAACCACTTCTTGTTCTAGGACCTTTGAACTTGACAGAATTGCATCAAACTTAAGATTTTTTGTGCAAACACCCACACACAACAATAAGCAATTATTTAAAAATAATGGTTAAATACATGTATAACTTACATACATATGTATTCATATGCACACATATAGACAGACTTATGAGCCATGAAGTGAACAATGTAAGTTTTGCAAACACAAAAAACCCAGACATATAGATTCTATTTAATCTACCATTATTAGTTTAACACATTAGTTCATGAGAATTATTTCTATCCTTAAATGCTACCTATGTCTTAAATTAAATTAAATCTATAAGAAGAAAAACACAAATGCATTAGAAGATAAATTGAGAGTGTCTAGGGACAATAGGAAAAGAAAAAGATCATGGTTACAATGAAGTTTTCAATTCCACCAGGATCAGAAAGTGTTTAACAAAATTCTACAAAAAAAAAGAAAAATATTTAAAATTTTATATGGATAGAAGGCTATACAAACAAAGCTACTAGAAGAATAAAGCAATCTTGAGTCAGGATTTTGCTTACACTACTTTAAATATTACTCTAGCTTTCCTAGCCTCTTGAAAACTGTGCCTTGAAAAAACAATTGCAAATTCTTACCCAAGAATTTTTTTTTTATTTCTTTCATCATGGAAAACAATCCTTTGTGAAAAGTTGTATTATTGAAAACTCATATTTTTGTTGCTTATTGATTACAAACTATTATGGTATCGTAATAAAAATCTATCCTGCTCTGATAAAATAGTCTTACAAAACAAATAGCTTTTTGTTGTTTGTTTTGGTGGTGTTGGGGATTGAATCAGAAAGGTGATATATATATCAGAAATATATATATATATTTTTTAGCAGGAGGATTGACCACATTATTATTTCTCCAACTAGGAAGCTCCTTAGAAATACCAAAATTGTGTTTTTCTTTAGAAAAGGTCAACCTATTCATCAAATTCAGGAACACACACATATGCTAAAGTTGATATTTTTATATCTTTATTTTATTCCAGATAAAAGGGCTTTGTACTTTGTAATGCATTATAAAAAAGAGACTAACTTTATTGCATGATAAACTTACACAGAGCACCAGAAAATTGATTCTAAAACTTACTATAATATGTTGTAATTCCTATCAAAGGAAGTATTCACTTTTCTAGATTGGAACTAAAAAGCAACCCTCAACTACTCATATTTTCAAGCTGTTAAATCAGGTGGAGACAAGTAAGGTATATGTTAAAATGCAAAATATACTACATGGCATCAGAAATAAACCACATAAATTGTCTGCTCATAAAATGGTTCTTATACACCTGGAAACATTAAATAAGCTTTAGAGCAATAATATGTAAAGTGATTGCTCTTTTATGTTGAGGTTCTGTTTTATTAATTTCCAGATTTTTATAGCAACTGTTTGGTGTAAATGTCCAAGAAGCTAACATAAAATAATGCTTGAATAAAGAAGTAATTCTCAGTAGACACTTGGCACTTGCTGCATCTCCCCAAACATACCTTTATGACATCTCCCATTCATAAGCATCAGGGTGTTGACTACAAGCCATTAAAAATGATTATTATGGGATTCAGATTGGAGAGTGAAAAGAAAGCTTTCCAAAAATTAGGTTCTGCTTCAGTTCTGAGGTTTTAGAAATACTGGTCAAAATGATATGAGTATTCTTTTGACTGACTAGTTTCTAGGAGCAACTAGATACATTTTTTATTTTATTTTTAACTTACGAATTAATGTAATTCCCTGCCCTAAATAGTTTGTTTCTCATCTAATTTAGTGTATAAGACCAACAAGGAAGAAGAAGAAAAAAAGCATTAAATCACCTTAGAATAAACAAAAATTTAAAGGTACTTTAGAGATTTTGCAGAAATTTCATTTGAGGGCTTGCTCGTTATGAGCCTTACTTTATGAAATATTCCTTCATATTTGCCAAACCTTAGAATAACCCTTGTAAAAACCATAAATATGGTGCAAATAAACAGTGGCAGCCTTACATAATGAGAGGTCCTTGCCAAATGGGAGTAAAAGAAGACAGGAAGCCTGCCTCCCGCTAGGCAACATGTTCCAGGCCTGCAAGCCTGAAGCACCATCATTCATGGAGTGGGCTGGCTTCTGGCAGAAGTTCCAGCCGTGCCGGGCTACCGAAGGGGAACCCGCCCAGCCCTTCAGGGCCAAGGGGCACCAACCTAGCTTGCATCCTCCTGCTCATATCATCAATTAACATGTGGGAGCCACACGGGTGAAAACTGTTTGCATTACCACGCGTAGCAGGATGCATCACATCTAATAGGTTCTTGATTAATGGTAGTTGAAATGAACTCCTATTTTAATCTCCAACTGAGATTTTTAAGGAGTTGTTTGTTCCACGAACAGAGTGGACACAGCATAGTGAAAGTTAAGCAGAAATAATAACACTTTCTTCTAGGAAGCGTCACTTTGACTCAGTTGATATGTATCAACAAGGGCAAGAAATAAGGCTACTGGAACAAAAGCTAAGTATTAATAACAATGGCATTTTCATGCGTGCCAGGATGGTATGAGTGCTCAAATGAGATCATGTCGATCAGATACAATGATTTAGAGAAACCATCAGCTTCTGTTTAGCACACTTCTTAAAGGAGTGTTTCACAGGATGAAACCGTTACTCCGGCAGCTAACGACAACATCTCACTTCCCAGCACCATTCCTTCCTGGACATGTAATCTTCAGTAAATTATGAATTTCTTCTAAAATTAAGATGATATCACCTATTTTGTAGGGCTGTTATAGGTGGGAAATGAATCAGTTTTACAGAGTGCTCAGAACAGTGGGTAGGCCTGGTGCAAGGGCATGTGCCTATAATCCCAGCCTCTAAGGAGGCAGAGCCAGGAGGATCAAAAGCTCCAGGCCAACCTCAGCAATTTAGTGAGACTCTCTCTCAAAATTTAAACAAATAGGTGGCTGGGAATGTGGCTCAGTGATTAAGAACCCCTAGGTTAAATTCCCAGTAACCCCCGCCTAAAAGAAGAACAGTGCCTTCATAGCATTCATATGAAGAACTGTTAGTGTGGTCAATAAAAAGATCCTAGATACCAGAAATAAAATAGCAGTGCATTGCACCAGAAAAGGGGGAGAATGGAGTCCAACCCATAAAAACAAAAGACATTCACTCTAGTCTTTGATTTGTTTTTGTGTACTGATTGATTGATTGATTGACTGAGGTACTGGGGTTCAGGGCACCCCACCACTGAGCAACTTCCCTAGTTCTTTTTATTTTGACACAGGATTTAACTCAATTGCAGAGACTGGCCTTGAATTTAAAATCCTCCTGCCTCAGCCCTCGGGTGGTTGGGATTAGGGGTGTGTGCCACTGTGGTCAGCTCTCATCTTTTATAGTTATTTTCTTTTGCTTAAAAACTTCAGCTGTGCTGCATTTTCAGTAACACAATTTAATTACTCTTTGACTAGTCATGACCAATGTGTTGAATTTTATATTATCCTTTTTTTTTAATCTACTTTTCAAAAGTAGGAATTATTAAAGAAGATACTAAAAGTTTTCAAAAAGCCAAATTTAAAAAGGGGAGAGGATAAATTTGTCCATTGATGTATTTCCTTTCAATCATCTTTTCTTGGTCATGAATTTAGCTTAAATTTGCCAAGAGCTCTCTGAGCCTTTGCCATGAGATGTGATTGTGGTCAAAGGCCTCTCTAAAAAGCCAAAGATAAGTAGGACTTGTCTGCCTTTCTATTTTACTACTACAATAGCAGAACATCAATTACCAAAGAGAGATGACTCAGGATGGTTGCCACAAATTTACAGAATGTGAGACAGAAGACAGCTAAAGGTATGTAGGTAAATCCCAACTCTTGGGCTTTTTTATACATCATTAAGAAGGACATTAGGATCCTGTTTCTGATACACATTTGACCCTTGTTTCACTAACCTTCTTTGAAACATTTGTTTTTCTCTTCTATTTTAGTTTCTTATAGCTAAATATGAAAGGAACAAGCCTTGTTTAAACTTATGGATATGTAAAAAAAAATCACATGAGATAATCCAAATTAGGAATTGGTGAGGAATGCTGTAAAAATCCAAGTGATTATTATTTTTAAATATTAAAGTGCTTTTAGATGCTATCTAACCCAGTGATGAAAATCAGATTATGAATTTGTTTGGAAAACGTCTTGTTGAATGTTCATTTGGTTAGAGACAGTAAGGGCATAGAACGTTGTATAGTAAGTCATGCACCCTCAAAAAAAAGTCTGGTGGGAGAACATTCAAATGTCTAACTATAAAACAAAATAGACAAAATAAAATGAGCAAGTGAACCTAGGTGTAGTGGCACACACCTGCGAACTCAGCTACCCAGAAGGCTGAGGCAAGAGAACTACAAGTTCTAGGCCAGCCTGTGCAACTTGACTAAAACTTGTCTCAAAGCAAAGTAGAAAGGGCTGGGCATGTAGCTCAGGGGGAGCGCACTTGCATAACATGTGTGAGGCCCCGTGTTCAAGCCACAGTACTGTAACAACTAAAATATTTTAAGTTAATTTTTTTTAAATGAGCAAGTGCTATAACAGAGCACTCAGAAGGGAAGGCAGTGACTCAAACAAAGAGAAGACAGGGGAAGCATAAAGGGAGATGCCACAGGATCTGATCTGGAAGTGTAAGATTCAAGTTGTATTGTACTTGATACTAATTTTATTACACATGATATGAAATTTGTACTATAGTTCACATTGTAATTCATGTAGACATAGGAAATGGTCTAAAGCTGGGTTTTAGAGTGGATGAGCACATTCTGTCCTAGCAGCAGTTACTATTAAAAGCAATCTGAGTAGATCAAGTCTCTCATGATTGGTGATTAGATCTATCATGTTGTACATTTTTTTCTGTGGGACTGGGGTTTGAACCCATGGTCCCACCCATGCTACCTAAGCACCCTACCACTGAGCTACACTCCCAGTCCTATTTATTTTGAGACAGTGTCTCACTAAGTTGTTGAGGCTGGCCTGAACTTACAATCCTCCTGCCTCAGCCTCCCACAGAGCTGGAATTACAGGCATGTGCCACCATGCTGGGCTCATTGTGATTGTCTTGACAGAAGTCTCCACTGAAATGATTTTCAAATCTCTTCTAGATTAGAAAATATGGATGAGCATTTCATACTCCATCTTTCCAAATAGGTGAAAATATGAAAAACCACCCTCTCTGATTGCACTGTTGCTTGAACAAATCGCTTAGACTTTTGCTGAGGTGAGTAAAAATCAGGTCTGGGAAAAGGATAGTTCAATCCCTGTGATCTGTTGAAAACTCACAGCTCTGTGACAACTGCCTGTCTCTATCAGAGTAAAATCAGGAAATAGTTTGCCATGTGATCTGCCAGTTCTTTCTGCGCTCTCTGTCTTTGTGGGAGCGTATGTTTGTTTTCTTCTTCCTGGGCCTCCTTTTCAACTCTCATACAAATTCCCTCAGAGGGAATTTGCCACCCATGGCTACGTTTATTTTTAGTTTGTGACTAGTACAGGCAAAATTTCTTTAAGAAACAGTAAAATATCTCTGATGGGGGTGAGTATGGAAAATACTGGTCAGTGCCTTTTTCAGGCATTCCTTGTGGACACTTGCTGGCATGTCATGAGACCCCATGTCAGTCAAGGCACATGCTCGAATTCCTGTGGACTTGTTTCCCTCCCTTTGTTTCTTACAACTTCACTATTCACCAACACACGGGACATAAACATGGTGTGACTCGCACCTACAAAAGGTCATGGACGGAGACAGAGGCAATATAGTATCTTGCTCTGCAGAGTCTCCAGCAACTTCACTCTGTCGCCTCTGTGCAAATTAGGGAGTGTCTCTAAATTGAAAGACAAGAAGGCAAGCCTCAAAGCAAAATGCTGGCTAGCAGAGAAAAAATAGTGAGAAGCAATTCTTATAAGCAGGAATATTTCTCAATTGCTTCATAATTATTTTCCTACCTTATCTACTGCACCAAATAACTTAAAAGGGAGAAGGCGATCTCACACTGGGTGTGTACCCTGGGAGGGAAAAAAATCATGATGTGACATTTCTGTTTCTCAAATCTATGACAATACCATCCTGGCTTGTACATGCTTGCTTCTGTCACACTTCTGGTTGTTAATTTGGAAAATGTTACAGATTACAAGGACACATACCCCTTATCTTCCAAAATAACCTCAGCCATCTTTTCTTCTGGACACAGCAAACGTTTATAAATCATTGTTAGATACTGAAGCAAGGAAACAGTTAAAAGTGTCTGTGATTTACTTAATGAATAATTTTACTCTGCATTTAAGGTCAATGGCATTTATATGAGATCTGGTCTATGTTGCTTTGAAAATGTTTTTTTTTTAAAGGAGGGGTGGGGGGACGGCTGGAGTGGTGACTCAGTGGTAACGCGCTGCCTGGTGTGCAGGAGGACCCAGGTTCAAACCCCTGCACCACGTACACAACTGAGTATAGGGGCAACAAAAATAAGATGAAAAACTAAAACATGAACTTGATTCTCTCTTTCATTCTCCCTCTCTTTTTTAAAATAAAGAGAGAGAGAAAGGGATAAAAGGAAAGAAAAAGACACAAAGCATTTACTTTGTTCCTGATGTCATTCACTTTACGTCACACACCCACCAAGGTGCTGCAGAGGATGTGAGGCCAAGGGGCAGCTTTTGCCTCAGACCACATGGCCCTGTGCCCTCAGATGTTCAAAAGTGGCAGAAATTCTCACAGCCACAGCAATAGCCCTGTAGCCAAACAGCTAATAACTGTCTAGTCTGCTTAAGAAAAACACATGACTTTTATTTTTTTAAAGAGAGACAGAGAGATTCAATATTATTTAATTTTTTCATCTGGTTTATATTTTTCCTCCACTTAATTGTGCATGTAGTGCTGGGATTCGAACCCTGGTCCTCACGCATGCCAGGCAAGCACTTTACCACTGAGCCACTGCTCCACCTCATCTTTTTATGAAAACAAACAAACAATATATATATACATGTAGTGTTTGGAACTCCCAAGGGCATTTTATTACCATTTTACAAATTAGCAGCAAAACCAAGGAAAATCTATGTTGCTCAAAAAGATTAAGTCAGAAAGCTGCCTCTTCTTCTACAATCAAGTGTATTTTTCAGAAATGACAACTGGTCTCAGGGAGGAGATTTCAGCTCCCAAAGCCTGTAATTCCTGAGCATTGCTCCAAACAGATCATCTTTCTGTTTATTACTTTGTTTTGAATTTTTCTGGGTGGCACTGCAAATGTTTTGAGCATCTTTTTGCTTCCATCAGGGTTTTGCTCATTTTCTTCTGTTATACTGAGGTGGAATTTCAGCCTTCCTATGCATTACCCAAACCCAACCAACAACCCCAGACTCCAAGAGAATTTTAGGCTCACTTATTTCCATGTGACAGCCAGATTGCCAGCTCACTTGGTGATTCATCTGTAGCAGTTGGAAGGATACAGAGAGACAAGTGCCCCAGTGAAAACAGGGCAAGGAGCCCTTTTATTTTAAAAATCCTAGCTTTGTCAAAGCTCAACTGAAGCCTTTAGAAATGCCATCAAACTTCAGTTTCTTCATCTGCAAAATAGGAACCATCCTAAAATCACAACATTTAATTTTGTTTTCTTTTATAAAATGCTGTGCAAATGGGAAGGGTTGCATTTATTTTGCTTAGCAGTCTAAATTAATAGGGTCAGAAATATGACACATCATGTGTTTGGTGGCACTTCCTTAATTTTCTTGCTCTGAACTCACTCCACTGCTTATACATTTAAATGCATTCTACTTTCATTGATGACTATCTCCAGTTGACTTTACTTTTGGTATTTAATGTCAAAATGTTCATTATTGAAGAAACAAGATAGGCTTTAAGAAGTTTGTTCTGTCCCTAGGCAGATTATTTCAATCATCCAGGAAAGCTGTTTGCCCTAATAATTCCATTCAACTATCAGAACTCAATGAAGAAAGCTCAATAAATAAGCAAATTTGAAAATCAGAGAATCAAAACAATAAATCAAGCTCTTCAATTGGAAGAGTAATCATAAGCTAACTTCTGGAATGTCTTTACTTTTATCAGTTTGAGATAATGGTTATGGAGAAGAGCAGAAAAGTGCTTACTCCTATTCCCAATGATCACCTGAGTTCTGCCTTAGACATAATCATACATCAGAAACATGGAAAATATAGGTATGATGTTTACTGCAAAATGTTTATTTTGAAATGTCATGAAAAAATGAAATATGTGAAGGGAGAGTTGTATTTTTTTTAAAGAGAGAATCAATTTTATTTATTCCACTGGTCTTTGTTTCTCCGACACTTAGTTGTGTATGTGGTGCTGGGGTTCAACCCATATCCTTGTACGTGCCAGGCAAGGTCTCCAACCACCAAGCCTCTGTTCCAGCTCCAGATAGTTGTATTTTTATTTTGACATATTCTTTCCACATTTATATTTCAGCTAAGAATCAGAACAAATAATTTTGAGTTATGAAATTCAATAGAAGAAAATATTTTTTTAAAATGACCATAGGTGGCCTCAAATACTAGTCTAAGAGATTACCCAAAAATAGAATTCAGGGTGGAAGGACAAGAATTTGGTTTTTCTTAATTTTTGGCCTGAGTCCTATAATCTTCTCAGACACATTGGCCAATATCATACTCATTTTCAACTGACATAACAATCAGTCACAATTACATTTTCTGTAAAACAATTTCATAAGATGTTTTATTAATTTTAGAGTCTAAGTGTTCTTTCAATTATTTTGATTGAGTATCCTACTGTGATAGATAATTCCATGTGCCAACTTGCCTGGGCTAGTGTACCCAGATGCTCCATCAAGCTCCAGTCAAGATATTATAAGAAAGTTATTTCACTTTGGGTGAAGCAGATTACCCTCCATAGTAGGGATGGGCCTCATCCAACCAGTCAAAAACTTTAAAAGAAAGCCGAAGTCTGCTAAGAAAGAAAGGATTCTGCCTGCAGACTCAACTGGCACATCCCCAGACCACCGGCCTGTCCTGCTGATCTCAGACTTGCCAGCCCACAAAATGACATGAATTGAATTCTTAAAGTATTCACTCCTGCATGCTCTCTTCATACACACACACATGTGTGCATGCATGACAAACATGCTTACACATATGTTGGTTCTGGTTTTTTTCTGGAGAATCCTGACTAATGCAACTTCCTTGTTTGGGTCTTTGTTTGCTTTGGGGGGAGTTCTTCACTGGCCTTTGCTTCATGAATCCCTTTACACACCTTCTTGGGTGATGCTGATGGAACCCATCAGTACTGAAGAAATGCAGACACAGGAGAATGAGAGGGAACAGCAAAACAAAGGGCTGAGGAAATGAAATAGAAGTGTACTCATGCCCTGGCTATGTTTACACAGGGGCATTCCACGCATCGCCATCCAAAAAGGAAAGGAAAAAGTGAATTTGACATACTCAGGCGATGAGGTCTGTGCAATAAGAACCAAGTTGAACTGAATTCAAAGAAGAAACTATTGATGTTCATGGAAATGTGGACTTTAAAAAAAATTGTTAGTCACAGACTTTGCTAAACTTACAATGTAATCTCAAGTCACAAATGCCATTTGTTTCCTGATAGCCAATGCCAAATAAATTTCGTGCCTCCTAAAAGAAGGCTTACATACCAGAAGCTTCCTCCGTCTAGTGGCTCCATCAGCTTCATGCAGGTCTATTCCTGTTGCTTCTCTCTGGATCATCGATAAGCATCACACTAGGAAGCCTAAGTATCAGAAGGTCAGAGGCTCACTATTCAACTTGGTGAAAGGCTACTCCTGCAAATAATCCCTACTGCATAAACACTCTTCTGTGGTTATTCAGCTCAGCTGTGCTAAAACTTTAATTCTAACAGTAGTGGGGATGCAACTCAGGGTCTCCTACATGCTGGGCAAGCACGCTTCTGCTTGTACTGCTCATCACTGAACTACATCCCCAACTGAGACTTAGTTTTATAGAAAGCCACACAGGATCAAGGATAAAGTGGAGGCTGGAAATCAAAGACCTAAAAATTTATAGCTCTTACAATCTCCAAAAGAGTACACACAAAGTATTCAATGAGCACTGTGTTTGGACATTGCAAAGATTCCCTTCATTTCCCAGTTGATTTAACTTTGTATAGTAGATCAAAAGAGTGGGTCAGCCAATGCCATCCAAATTAACAGCAGAGTTTGCCTAAGTGTACCTACATACATTTTTTATGTAAACTTTAATGATAAACTCAACTCTGCTTCTTGGCATAGAGTACAGAATTTAGCTTAGGCCTGAAGTGGAGTGTTAGAAAGTAAATGATACTTCTCCCAGACATCCTCATAGCCCATGTTGAAAACATGCTTTTGCAGCCGGGAATGATGGCACACACCTATAATCCTGGCTACTCAGTAGGCTGAGGCAGGAAGATCACAAGTTTGAGGCATTCTGAGCAATTCAAAAAGACCCTGTCCCAACATAAAAATTTTTAAAGGCTGAGGAAGAGCTCAGTGGTACAGCAGCTGCCTAGAGTGTGCAAGGCCTGGATTTCTGGTGCTGGAACCCAGCACCAGAAAAAAAGTAAAGCAAAGCAAAACAAAAGAACATATTTTTGCATACACAGAAAAGAGTGTCTAGCTGGGCATGGCAGCACACCTGCAATTCCAGCTGCTCAGGAGACTGAGGCGGGAGGATTGGTAGTTCAAAGCCAGTCTCAACAACTAAGAAAGGCCCTAATCAGTTTAGCAAGACCCTGTCTCAAAATGAAAAAAAAAAAAAAAAAAGGAGAGCTGAGCTAGCTGGGTTATAACTCAGTGGTAAAGCACCCCTGGGTTTAATCCCTGGTACCAAAAATAAATGAATAAATAAAAATAAACAGGAGGCTGGAGTGGTGGCTCAGTGGTTACGGCGCTTGCCTGGTATGTGCGTGTACGTGAGCTCAGACCGCAGCACCACATACACAATGAAGTCTCGGAGCAACAAAGGCTACATGAAAAGCTAAAGAAAACTGATTGTCTCTTTCTCTCTCTCACTTTCCCTCTCTTTTAAAATAAATAAATAAAAATAAATAGATTAAAAAAAACAAGAAGAGTGTCTAAGTAATGCTAACAAATTCTCACTCAGAGTTATCATATATGAATTTCCACAAAAAGTCAAAATGAAGGACTTGGCTCTGTGGAGAATCAAGAATCAAAACTAAATAAGGCCAACATGATTCTAAAAGGAAAGGAAAAGAGTGACTAGTATTTTTTGAATACATATTATGTACCAGACACTTTTATAGTATTTACTTATTTTTACAACTTTTTTAAAAATTTATGTTATCTTCATTTTATGGGTGACCAACTTGAAACTCATGGAGTTACAGGAAGAGTTCTACCCCACATAATATGCAAGCTGACATGGTCAAGAGGCTGCTCTTTTTCATAAACCCTTCAAAGAACAAAGAAACATTAATCTGTGTGGTAGCTCAGTGGTGGAGTGCTTGCCTGGCATGTGCAAGGACCTGAGTTTGAACCCCAGCACTACATATACAACTAAGTGTTGGAAAACAAAAACCAGATGAAAAAATCAAAATGATATTGATTCTCTCTCTCTCTCTAAAAAAAATAATAAAAATAAAAAAGTGCCCCTGGATTCAATCCCCAATACAAAAAAAGAAGTTAGAAAAAAAATGATCAAACAATTTTTCTGCGGTCTGAGCTTTTTGCTAATTTATTTATAAATTACATTATGGCTTGCAATAGGCAAAATATGTTGACTTCAGTTGAATAATTTTCTCCCAGCATAAATAAAATATTTTGTTACATGTTGTGAATAAAATTGAAATAAGCGTAGCCATTTTTTGGTTTGGATAAAATATAGCATATTTTTAAAAGAGTACACATTTGCTCCAAATGTTTTCTGAGAACTGCTGTACCATTAACTGATGCACATGATGACAGGAGCCCCATGTGGAGGAAATGATTTATTAGCACACTGTAGTCACATGTATGTATGAACATTCCACCATCAGATTCCAACACACTGTCAGCAGCATGAGAGTGCTGAGCTATTTCTGCAGAAATGGAGATGAGGTTGCTTTGAATCAACCAAATTTTTCATTTAGTTTTTGTTGTGATCATTAGAAAATATGTAGATATTCTTGATAGGATTAATACTGAGCTTTTTCAAATGAATACTGATGATTCACTATGGGTGTTGCCTATCACTTCATATCAAAAATAATATAAAATAATTATGATGATTGTAATCCTACTTAGCAAAGATCTTACAGCTGGTAAAAGATAGAAAGCAAGTTCTAACTCAGGTCTGATATACCAGACCTAGGCTATTGATTACCAATATACTACTCACAAATTCATACTTTTAAAAAGTGAATATACAGTGAAATGTCATACTTAAGAACAATGCTGCCAGTCATAGAGGTGCACACCTGTTATCCCAGCTATTCAGGAGGATTGTGAGTTCAAGGCCAGCTTTAGCAATTTATTTAGCAAGACTTTCAGCTACTAAGTAAGACCCTGTCTTTAAATTAAAAGGATTGGGGTAAAGTGCCCCTGGGTTCAACCCGAAGTACCAAAAAAAAAAAATTGTGATAATCAGGTACAGTGGCTCTCAGCTTTAATCCCAGCTCACTGGGACACTGAGGCAGAAGGATCTCAAGTTTGAGGTCAACCTCAAACCTCAGCAATTTAATGGAACACTATCTTAAAATTAAAAACAAAAATGGCTGGAACTGTAGTTCAGTGGTAGACCACTTGTCTGGCATGTGTAAGGACCTGGGTTCAATCCCCAGTACTGGGAGGGGGGGAAAGTTCAATGTTTAGTGTATGTGGTAATGTATATGCTCAGGTATGTATATACAGATATTTTTAGACATATTTTTATATATGCATATATATCCTCCCAAAAATATCCTGTGATCTATACAGTACTGGTATTATTATTGTCCCGTAAATAGCATAATAATAGTACCACTATTATGCTATTTATTTATTTATTTATTTATTTATTTAGCTGTACCACAGAAATGCTCTACTCCTGAGCTACATCCAGCACATTTTTATTTTGATACAGGGTCTTGCTACATTGTCCAGGTTGACCTTGAATTTGCCATTCTGGGATGACAGGCATGCAGTGCCACCACACCAGGTGCTTTTATTATTCTCTCAAAGAGAGGTAGAGTGACCTTGACCCAATTAGGAAACACATCAACATTTATTCCCAGGAAATGTAGCAATTTACAATTTTTAAAACACTGACCAAAGGGGAAGGATCTTGTGTAAGGTATTTTAAAAGTTCTCTTTCCATCCCTCAGGACCAATGAAATTGGTCACTAACAAATATTAACATTGATTTTTTTCTAAATTTGGTGACGGGTCCTAGCTGCTGTGATTTGAAAATTAGAAAAAGAAGTGTGGAAGCTAATTGAGAGAGCCCCAAATTCTTAGTTTATGGCCAACTTGGTTATTTAAGAATCAAAACCAGTTTCTTATTTGTGTCTGTAAACATGAAAGAAATTGTATTTACCTACTCTCATCTGCACAGATAGACTTCGTAGGAAAATGACATAGCTTGTATATTAAGTGCTTTTAACTATTCAGAATGCAATAAGAATAAATGGATTTTTTAAGTCTCTGCACCTTTTCTAGAAAGGAACCAAAAATATTTTTCAAGGACTATTCAGCATAAATATAACTATTCCTTATTTGCTCTGAGAAATACACACTGCAGACTGTGAATTATTTCACCAGCTTTTTTATCCTTGTGGGGTTATCATTTCCCATCCACTAGACCTCATCCTTTTATTTTCCAAAACTCAGGTCTGTCAAACAATTGCAAAAGACCTGACACCATGTTTGTAGCACATCATCTCTTGAAAGCAAAATCCTACTAAATTCTTTTCATTTGACCAAAAAAAGAGGCAGGCCTACGTCAGAAGAACGGAGGAGACAGAGCCCAGGCAGACACACTGACACCTATGTAAACTTATATGAGAAGTTGCATAAATAACACAAATAGTTGTATTTGATTTTACACTTAAATAAAGTTATTCTAATATACAGGAAAGGAAACATTATTTTTAGATGGCAAAGTGGTTGTGAAAACAGAGAAAGACTAAAGGCTGAGACAGGAGGACTGCAAGTTCCAAGATAGCCTAGGCAACATAGTGAGATGTTGTCTCAAAATAAAAAATAAAAAGGGCTGGGCGTGCAGCTCAGTGATGGAACGTTTCCCTAGCAGACATGCAATTCTAGGTTCAATACCCAGTACCACCAGAGGGGATCGAGAGGGAGAGAAAGAGAAAGAGAGAGAGGCGGAAAGGAATGCAGGCAGAAGAAAGTGAATGAATGTGTGTGTTTTTAACTTATTTTTTTATCTATGGCATAAATCCAAATGAGAAACAAATCTGAATGACTTCCATATGCTATAAAAGATAAAGAAATTCAATGCAAATATGAATTTGTTACATAAAAATTTGACAAGTAGGTACTATTTTTCTGAGTGCCCAATCTAGGTAGAATGCAAAAACACTTTGCATGCAACATCTCATTTAATCATTATGATGGTGCTCTACACAGATAAGGGCACTACGGCCCAGAGTGGTCACAGAGTTAGCAGGCAGACACGAGGCGGGTCAGTACCCACACTCAGCACACCACCAACTCCCTCTCGCACCATTCCATCCCTGTGCCGGCAGACTTTCTTTTGATATGAGTAGTTATTTCATTTCTTTGTTTTAAATACAGCTTAATTATGAAAAACAACACCCTTTCCACCAACCTTATACTCCCTCCTCAGTGGCATTACACTTGAATGGAAAAACCAAGTCACTTGCTTGGTATCCCTTTTGTCTCACTGAGGAAAAGTGAACTTCATCAAGGTAGGGTTATCCACTGGTTCTCCTACGAATCCCCCAGAATCTAGAACAGTGCTAGATACTGACAGGGGGCTCAGACAAGTTGCTTTCTCTCATCTTTTGCCTTTCTTCTCTTTATGTTAAAAATCAAGATCTTCTGAGGACACTGACCTTTCAAAAAGACTTAAAGATTTGATATGTCTGCCTCAAGTAGCATGATATGAACAGCCACCACATTATCTTTCTAAACAATTCATATCCCAGGAATAAAGGAACATTATTAAGTTACTCTAAATTCTTTTTTTTTTTCCTTTAAAAAGCACTAAACACAGTTTATATTCAGCACCTCACTTCTGAGAAGATGCTTGTGAAGGAAAATGAGGTGGTTGTGGTTTTCTCTACCTAAAAAGGAATTTTTTTTGGTGGGGGACCAGGTGGGTGCTAGGGATTGAACATAGGAGTACTTAACCACTGAGCCACATAACCAGTCCTTTTATTTATTTATTATTTTGACATAGCATTTCGCTATGTTTCTTAGGGCCTTGCTAAGTTGCTGAGGCTGTCTTTGAAATCCTACCTCGGCCTCCTGAGTTGCTGGGACTACCTCAGCCTCCAGAGGCTAGAACTACAAACATGTGCCACCATTGAGAAATTTTGAATAGAATTGCAAGTTCTACATGAATTAACCACAAAATTGAAATTGTACCCCAGTTTACAAATATACTTAATCCTCTTTTTATGACTATTTCTTATATGTTTATATGATGAAGCTGAGTATATATAATTTTATTAGATCAAAACCTCTAGAATAAAATTTGGATGAAATTGTTTGAGTTAATACAAAGTGTGGCCTCATATCACTGAAGGAAAAGCATTATTATGCCATATAGTATCATATAGTCCCTTTTTCTTATCTTTTTTTTTTTTAAGAGAGCAAGGGAGAGAGTGTGAGAAAGAAAGACAGAATCAATACCATTCATTTTTTCATCTGATTTTTGATCCTCTGACACATAGTTGTGTATGTGGTTCTTGGGTCTGAACCCAGGTCCTTGCACATGCCAAGCAAGGGTTCTAATCACTGAGTCACCACTCCAGTCCCCCTTTTTTCAATCTGACTCCTTCATCAAATATTTATTAGGCATCTATTATTAAATCAGTCTGACATTTGTGTTTTGATCCAGTCTGGAAATACTTTTTAAAAAAATTATCTTCAATGTTGTTAAAGTGTGTCATTATTCTTTTAGAACCAGGCTGAAGGCCAGGCATTGGTGGTGTGCATGGCTGTAATCTCAGTGGCTCAGGAGACTGAGGCAGGAGGATCGCAAACTCAAAGCATCTTGGAGAGGCCTTTAGCAACTTAGTGAGACCCTGTCTCAAATAAAAAATTTAAAAAGGGCTGGGGATGTGGCTCAATTATTTCTAAAAGGCATTTAATTTCTTTCAGGTGGGTAAGACTAATCAATCACACTTTTAAACAGAGCCTTGGTGTTCAGACAAGAAGCTCTTCAGTCTCAAGTTTTCCTAATTCCATAAATTTAGATTTTCTTAATCCTTGAATTCAGTCTGCCTAATTCAGCCATTTATCCATCTAACCACAGAGTTAGATAAATTTCATAAATAAGCCCTTATTTTATTTATTTACTTTCTGCATAATTAGATGACTTTATTTTTAGGGTTTTGGGGTTTGTTTTTTACAGTACTGGGGATTGAACCCAAGCACACTCCAACACTAAGCTCTATCCCAAGCCCTTTTTTTATTTTATTTTGAGACAGGCCTCTCAAGTTGCATAGGCTAGCCTCAGCCTCCTGCCTTGGCCTCTCTAGTGGCGGGAATTGCAGGTGTGCTCTACCATACCTAGTAAATTTTAAATTTACAGAAAAAATAAGAAGATAGCACAGAGTTATATACACCTACACTGTTCATCCTCACCACAAGCAAATATACCTATATTGAGACTTTATCATTAATTACAATCTTTAATTAATTACAATCTGCAATTCTTTTCATTTGTTGCCATGCTAACTAAATTTATCAATTGTGTTCCATGTGCTAAATCCATCTTTTGCAGCCTTTCTTCTTGGGAACCAGCTATTGTGGTGTTCACTTAGAATAAAATGATGATTAAAAACAACCCTCTGGGGGCTGGAGCACTGGCTAAGCTGTTACAGTGCTTGATTGGCATGTGTGAGGATGCCGACTCAAACCCCAGCACACCTACACAACAAAGTGTCAGAGCAACAAAAGTCACAGGACAAACTAAATAAAATTGATTGTCTCTCTTTCTCCCTCTCTCTCTCTCTCTCACTCACTCATTCATGCACACACACACACACACACACACACACACACACACACAAAACCAGCCCCCTGTCTCTTAGAGCACTGCTAAGGAGATGAATATTATAGAAGTATAAGCACAGCAAACACTTATGAAGCACACAACCGTGTTCTAAGTGCATCTTGTGTGTTCCCTTATTTAATACTCACAGTAATTCACAGAACTAGAACTTGCTTCGCTTTGTTTTTTTGGGTTAGGAAACTGAGGCACAGAGTGATTAAGCAAATTGCCCAAGATCACAGAGCGAGGAAGGAGCTGAAAAGGGTTTGAACCCAAGTCTCCAGGTCACAAGCTCTCAGTCACTTTCCAATGCTGTCTTATGAAGTAATAAGTCCACCAGATGAGAAATACTGGCATTTATAAGTATGAACAAAAGTCCATGTGCTCTCTATCTAACTCTGATTTTATAATGATTGTTGTAGCATGAAAGCAAATCATTATTAGAGCAAAGTACCTAAATCTCAAAAAGGCATCTAAATGCATAGCACTGTTTTGAAAAACTGAGTATTTGAAATAGCTAGGTTTTATTTCTATTTTCATGTTTGTTTGAACTCCTTTGGGATTTCAGTTGTTTTACTTTTGTCACTTACAAAATAGTGAATATTTAGAAAACCACCAATCCAAAATATGTACACACGGCTTAAAGTGCAGTGACAGGTTTAGAAACTCAAATACAATATAGATTCTCCCATTTCCAACGGTCACCCTGTATTTAGGTATAGGTAGCAGGGCAGAAGAGGCTTAAAATCATACCTGCTGATTTTGGTCATTTTCCCCCAAAATTCTGCTATACTGCCTAACCCACAAAGATTCTTTCTTCCCTAGGTTTGATATCCCTAGCACCAAAAACAAACAAACAAATGAAACCAACCAAACAACAACAACAAAAACCAGGTCTTTTTTTTTTTTTTTTTAACAAAACAGCTATGCAAAGTTAAGAACAACGGCTGATTTTAGGTAATATCTCCAAGCATGATTAAAATTTCTCCGTGTTGTAAGCTTTCACGGTATTCTGTTGAATTCTACCCCAACCCCTGCAAGGAAAGTGATAGAAGCCCCTTTACTTAAGCCATTTGACTAGACAACATGATGCACACCATGTCGGAAGAAATGAACAAGATGTTTTAGCAGTTTGCATCTCTTCCTTCTCCAAACTGTGAAGCTAATAAGTCTTTGGGAGAAAACAATGGAACAATTTTCACCCGAAGTCTAGAACAAGGGTGTGGTGTATTCCTAGACGCATTAGCCCACAAAACTATTTCCCCGCAATGCTTCAGTTTACTTACATTTTTATTTCCTCACCACGGCTCCAGAAGCAAACCTATGATGTAGGGATAATTCTGGTTTAGGAACAAATGCATATCATATTGCTATTTTATATGTATTTATGATTGTACAATAACTCAACTCCTTCATTTAAAAAAATTAAAAATAAATAAATAAATCCAAGAAATTTAAAGAAAGCAAACCTGTACATATTACATCTGATTGTCCACCAGAGGATTACACGACAAGTTCTTAAAACGCTGCATTACTAGACCCTAATGGAAAACCTTCCCCAGTTTTTCCAAAACTTCTCCCAGAGTCTTACATACCTCCTGCTTACCAGCCCCTTCTCAAATAACTTGGAGGTCCTGTGTCCCCTAAGGCAATCCTTCTGAAAAAGGTCAAAAAGACACCCTTTAAAACAACTTTCTTCCTCATTCTTTATAGCTTCCAGTTGTTACAGAGTAACTTTAGGAAAAATCACTAATTTTGATAAATGGATATTCACGGATCATTTCATAAGTGCAGGTACCAAGTAGACCATTTTTCTTTAACCACACAGAGAAAAAAAACATCTTACAATATAGAAAAAGGAAGTTGATGTTTAGAAAAACAAACTGGCTTGTCTAATGAGTGATATGAACAGGATTTCAACTCAGATCTTTTTTTCCTCCTCTATACTCTTTCTGCTTCCCTCAAATGCCTCAGTTAATTCAGTATTAAATTTAAAAGGGATTTCTGAGACGTGGGGCACAGCTTAGAGTAGCTGCCTACATGAGGTGCTGAGTTTGATCCCTAGACAAGAAAAGAAAAGGAAAAAAAAAAAAAGGATTTCTGTGGAAATCAAGGGATTCCATAGAAAACCTCCACAGTCCCAGGATCGCTCATTAGTTCCAGGCTAACAACAACATAGCGTGTTACCCTATTCCCTTCTTTGGCTCTCACAGTCTCCTGAAATGCCCCACAGAGTTCCTCTGCCTCCAATCCTGGCAGTGGAGGGGAATGATACTGCTGATCAGTCTTGGCATCTAGGGAGAGATGGCTGCCCTTTCCTTTTTTTTTTTTTAAATTTTAATTATATTATTTATTTTTGTAACAGAATTGAATCCCAGGAGTGCTTAACCACTGAGCCACACCCCATTCCTTTTTATTTTTACTTTTGCAAGTGTCTCACTAAGTTGCTTAGGGCCCAGCTAAGGTGCTGAGGCTGGCTTTGAACTTGCCATCCTCCTGCCTCAGCCTCCTGAGCCCTTGGGATATCATGTATGCATCACCATGCCCAGCTGCCCTTTATATTGCAAAAGAAAGATTGTTTACCACTGGCAAAAGTAGAGCAACATTGAATACTTACAAAGTTTACAGACTTCTAAAGGCTTTTATAGACTTTCACAAGATAAAACGGTTGCATTTCCAAAAAGGTAGAGCTCGATTATCACCATGATGCCATTATGAATACCCTGTAGACATTTGCCCTATGGAATGAAAGAACAAACCAGAATTGAAAACACCATCCAGGCAAATCAGTAGACAACTGATTCCTGTTCCAGGTGGACAATTACTATATTCAAGAATTATCAGGGGCTGGAGCAGGGGCTCAGCGGTTATGGCACTTGCCTGGCATGTGCAAGGATGCGAGTTGAAACCCCAGCACCACGTACACAATGAAATGTTGGAGCAAGGAAAACCAGATGAAAAAACTAAGTAAAATTGATCCCCTCTCTCCCTCTCATTGTCCCTCTCTCTCTTAAAAAAAAAAAAAATTATCATCTACTGTGGGAAAATAAACAAAAAATAAAACAGACTGAAATTCTAGTTATAAAAACTGGAAAACAAAAAAACATCAGCTGTTGAAATCTTTTTGGAAGATCCCTTCCCTGCCCAGCAATGGTCCTTTATGGTTATATTCTCACAATTCAACAAAGGAAAAATTCAATAAAAACTAGAGAATAAATATATTTCTAGTAGACAACCAACATTGCTTGCATGCAAAGAAGCAAATACTTTTCTTCAATTATTTAAAAGGAGCTCTAATTCTTCCTTGGAAAGCTAACTCTCCCTGAGCTCTCATTGAGCTAGCTGGTTTGCTTTGGGGAAAAAAAAATACAAGGAAACTCCAAAATAAAAATATATGTCTTTTTTTTCCCTAAAACAATAAAGTCAAGTTTAGTTGGTTTATGTTTACAAATTATGACTATTTTAACTAGCAAAGAATTCCAGACCACATTGTTTTATCTGTCATTATCTTTATGAAAGGTCAACCACAGATTATATCCTAACTTTTACTGGTAGTGATTTCTGGCCACTTCATGGTAAGATACACAATGAATCTATGAGAACAAACTCTACAGAGGAATAAATCACTACAGTTCCTTTTTATGGCTGAGCCCTCAGAGGTCTCCTTCATTGCTCAGTTAATTATGCTGTTGCCCATCATCTTTATCAAGTTTCAAAGTCCTCTTGAACATAATAAAGGGGAATTCGAGGGAGAGTGAGGAAAAGTTAAGTGGAGTGTGTGGCAAAGCACAAATGTGGAATACATGCCTTGCAAGCTAAGGTCAACAGCACTTGACGAGGTTGGTGGAGGTCCTCGTCAACGTATTAAAATAGCTGTCGATTTTGTCAGTTTTAAAAACAGAAAGGCCTTGGGCAAGTTGCTTCTCTTCTCTAGGATGTCCTTTCTTTACCTTAAAATAGGTTAAATGTGCATTTCAAGAGTAAGACTCAGTGGTCAATCCTCCCTCCTAATCCTTCTTGCCCTAATCCTTCTTGCATTTCATCCATGAGTAATTTCCTTTCTGGCAAGCACTGTTTTTTATTTTGTTTTGTTTTTACACCTGGTTTCCACCACCCACACTCATTCTTTACTTGTGGGTCTCCTTTACTGGTTGCTCTTCTTCTCCCCAACCTCTTCTCTTGGTGGTCTCACCCAGTGTGGATTTTAACATCCACCTAACAACAGTGTTGACTTTGGTATCCTATTCACATGGCCTCTGGGCTGTCTGACAGATCTCTCAAACTAAATATGTGCAACACACCAAATGTCTAGTCACTGCCACCTGCACCAAACCCTAGATTACTAAAAAAAAAAAAAAAAAAACCAGCCTGGCATGATGTCCATTCCTGTAATACTAGTAGCTCTGAGGCTGAGATAGGAGGATAACAAGTTCAAAGCCAGCCTCAGCATTTTAGTGAGGTCGTAAGCAATTTAAAGAGGTTCTGTCTCAAAATATAAAATAAAAAGGGCTGGGATATGTGGCTTAGGGGTTGAGCACCCCTGGGTTCAATCCCTCATATAAAACAAAATAAAAACAAAAATGCCAGAGGGTTGAACTAGAAGATCAACAATGCCCCATGTTCTATACAGGTAATTATTTGATCTAATGTTGATTTGATCCAATTGATTATTTGATTTAAAGCTGGATGTGGTAAATAAAACAAAAAATAAAGAAAACCTGATGCTTTACCAGATTAGAGTTAATTTCCATTAAACAGAATGTTGAAACAGTCATAATATTTTTCACCCAAATTTTGGCTTTAGAAAGGAAAAAAAAAATACTCAGTAACAAGCCCAAGTTGGGTCTTTATTGCTGCACTGTTATCCTTTCAGCTGGGTAAATAGCCACTAGGTTAGAGCTTTATAAGTTACATACTAAACTATCAAATTATTATACAATTATTATTTCTTTTCCAATCCATATGTAGTTTTCATATTTTTAAGTCCTGTTTCAGATTAAGGCTAATAAAAGGACACTAAGGATTTTTATTTTGTTGATGTCACTATTAATACAACATAAAGTAGGCAACGGTGACCAAAATAAAATTACTGTCACTACTAATCATTACATAGACAAAAAAGCAACTTAAGTTTACCCTGCTTGCCAGGTGCAGTGGTACATGCCTATAAACCCAGCAACCCTGAAATCTGAGCCAGAAGGAATGCAGCCTAGGAAGAAGCTGTCTCAAAATAAAAAATAATAAAAGGGCTCCAGAGGTAGTTCAGTGATAGGGTGCCAGTAGGTTCAATCTCTAGCACAAGAAAAGAAAAAAATTAGATTAACCTGATCCCTATATTGTGTATAAATTTCTCAACACTAGAGAGATTTTAACAAAGTAATAGTCACTGTTAGAACACCATCAACTTAAATACAAGGCTAAATGACATCAGATAGAAAATAGTGGCAATCCAGTCTTGTCTTCCATTCTTTTTCCCCTATACATTTAATTTTAACTGTAGAATAAGCAAATAGTCACATATCGTACACCAACTTGTGACAGGTGTTGGGCCTTCTGCCTATCTTTATAGCCTGTTTTTATTATCTGTAAATAACCTTTCCCAATTTTGGTGAAAACGATTAACTAATGATTTTATGGGGGACATCATTAATATTTTTGGTTCCTCCCAGCTCTTTTTTAGTTTTTATTTTGAGACAGGATTTTGCTAAGTTGCTCAGGGCCTTGCTTAATTGACGGGGCTGGCTTTGAACTTGGCGACCATCCTACCTCAGCCTTCCAAAACTGTGGGATTACAGGCACGCACCACGACACCTGGCAGTTTAATGGATTTCGGTAGAAGTGAAAATAAGAGGAAGAAGAAATTTCAAAATAAGCCAGGAAGGAGAATCCAAATTAGCTAGAGCTAGGAGAATCACAGATGAAAAAGTACCTCCCGTTCTTGGCCCAGCTGCTTCTGGCTAAGAAGGGGAAGGCTACAGAAAGGAACCCTAGGGCAGAGCACAGACAGCAGGCGTCAACATGCCACACGTCACTCTCCGTGAAGATCTACTGAGCAGGTTATCAATGTACCAACCAATGCTGGCATCAGTGCTGAGGCTCTGATTAATTCCTGTGACTCAGCGCCTTCCTGTTCTCTTCAGGAACGCGTTCTCCAATCCCTACGGTAACTGAGGCAGTGCTTTCCTTCCTGGAAAGCTTGTAGCTTCAAGGCTTGCACAGTGGAATTGGAACTCATTACTGCAGGGCATGGGGGTGCACAACTGGACTTGCAGCTATTCCTTGTCCTTTCAGGCTTGTTAGTAAAGTCAGTTTCCCCTTCAAGTAATTGGTGCTTCTCTCCCTCTCTCTTTTTAAGAGAGAGGGACAGTGAGAGAGAGAAAAAAAAGAAAAGAAAATTTTATTTTAATTTTTCACGTGGCTTTTGTTGCTCTGACACTTCATTGTGTACCTCGTGCTGGGGTTCAAGCCAGTGTCCTTGCATACGCCAGGCAGGTGGCGTAACTGCTGGGTCACCACTCCAGCCCACTACCCTCATGATGCATCTTAAACTTTGCAAGGGAAGCATCATCTCCAATTGACTGAAGGTAAACCGAGATCCAAAGAGATTAAATAACTTATCCAAAGCAACACAGGAACAAACTGGTAAAACTAAGATTCAAATATGTGTTGTTCTTCTTCAAAGATTGTTTTTCCACCAAGCTTTTGAGGACAAGCTGAGCTTTAGAATAATCCATGTAGTTCCCACCCTCATGACACATTCTGAAAACTGAGAAAGTCAAATAAGACTCAGTCACATGACTGACAAAAAAGGGCAGCATGGAACGGATCTAAAGTCTCATGGGACTGACGTGTGATAAGAAACTCAACTCTGGTGAAAGCAAAGTCCTTAAAGATTTACCTCGGGCAAACCATTATGCTTTATTATTCAATTATTTATTTATTTAAATATAAAAGGAAAAGAGATGAAACATTTTTAAAAACTCATTATCGTGCATGAACCAGTTTAGCCTATTACTACAGAAAGATGTATTGATTTCCAAAGAAATTTCCTCTGACAGCTCCAGAATCAGATCGTTTCTGGAAAAGTTCAAGTGTATTCCTCCAATAGAGGAAAAATACTTTGTAGGGGACTGAGTGGAGAAACTTATTTGTCATTGATTTGTGAAGTACTGAGTACATTTCAGCTTCAAGCTATTATTCTTTCTAAGGTGGTCTGGTTTATGTCAGTGATTTGAGATTTCCCAGACACAAAGCATACAAGTTTTGCAACTGCAGTTTCTTATACCCTATTATTTTAATATAACTAAGTCTGTGTATGTATAACAATAATTTTTAAAAGATGTAGACTTATATTTCTTTGTATATTAATTTGAGTCTTTCAAGGTTTAATCTTGATGCAGTCAAAGTAATTGGAAGACAGTAGTTGAGCTGGGTGCAATGGTGCACACCTGTAGTTCCATATACTTGGAAAGCACTCAAATTAATCTATTTTCTTAAGGCTGACCAGATTTCACTATTCTGAACCATGGCAGGGGATGGGAAGCAAAACTAAAGGTAGGAAAATTTGAGAGTAGTTATTTAAAAATCAACTGGTAGTATAGACCTAATATCACCTAGAAGTGTTTCATTTTTAGTCTTCAGAACAAAAGATATATTCATTCAGAATATTTATTCACTAAGTCACTCAATCAATAGATTCTTTTTTTTTTTTCAGGGCTGAGGATTGAACTCGGGACCTTGCGCATGCTAGGCAAGCGCTCTGAATTGAGCTAAATCCCCAACCCCAGTCAATAGATTCTTATTAAGTGTTTGTTATGTCCCAGCAGCACCAAATTCACAAACATGCACCATGTAGAGTTGCACAGGGTCACATCTTCAGAAAGCCTCCATACTGAGTATGTGTGTGTGTGTGTTGGTACTAGGGCTTGAACCCAGGGGCATTTAATCACTGAGCCACATCACCAGCCCTTTTTATATTTTATTTTGAAACAGGCTCTCGCTAAGTTGCTTACGGCCTAAGTTGCCGAGACTGGCCTAGGACTCAACATGCTGAGTCACTGGGATTACAGGTGTGCACCACTGCATCCAGCAACTTTGCACTTGTTCAAATGTACATCTGTTGTCTTGAAATTCTTAGTAAATTTTGAGCAAGGGCCCCATATTTTAATTTTGTACTGGGCCCCCCAGAATAAGAGCCAAATATTAGGGATACAGCAGTGAACAATAGCATCATAGGTCCCTCCCTCAGATGATTTATAGAGAGAATAAAGAAATTAAATAGTAATTACATGTGACTAATCAATAACACTATAAGGAAAGTATGGAGTGAATAATGCTAGCATTCAGAAGACCCTTCAGGCTATTCAGAAACCAAGTGAAACAAAATCTACCACCAAAATAATAATGGACATGTACCATTTTTTCCCATTCCTTCAATCTTGTGAAGATGAAAAGTGAAATCCAGTAATTTTGTGGTTCCTCTCTTCAATTCTGCTGACCTTTATCTCGCAATAGATAATATACTTAAGGGAAATCTAGGACATCACAAGCCAGAACCATTTCTGTGGCTTTTTCTGCCCCTGCCTCTGCAATTCTTATTCACAGTGCTTGAACTTGTGGTACAACAAGGTTGTAATCTGGGGGTAAAGCTTTGGTAATGTTCAAAAGATGAGTCAAGAAAGAGGACTATCATTAGCCCTTGTCATGTGAAGTTAAAAAATACCTTATCCGCCCTGGCACAGGGGAAATTCTGAGCATATCTACATTCAGCACTTTAAGCAGTTAGATTTTTAATAGCATGTTCGGTCTTTTCAGTTGTTAAGAAAAAAGAGAGATTCTCAACTTGACATCGTCTCTGAATGTTTGCTGTAGGAATAAACAAGGAAGGGAGCACTGGAAATCTCAACACCCTCGGCCTCCTGGAGTCCTGGAGAAGCACAGTACCCTGTATACAGAATGATGTTCTCATGATTCAACTTCTCTCTGCATCTCTTTTTAGAGGAAATGCATTTGTGATTGTGATGGCACCTCAGAATAAAAAACAAAAAGGAACCAGGTGTAGTAGAACACACCTGTCTGTAATCCCAGAAGCTCAGGAGGCTGAGGCAGGAGTATCACAAGTTCAAAGTTCAAAGCCAGCCTCAGAAACTTAGTAAGGCCCCCATCTCAAATAAAAAATCAAAAGGGCTGGAGATGAGGCTCAGTAGTTAAGTGTCTCTGGATTCAATCCCTGTTACCAAAAATTTTAAAAAATTTTAAAACCTGGGGATGTAGCTCAGTGGTAAAAGCACCCCTGGGTTCAATCCCCAGTACCATAAAGTAAGTAAATAAGTAAAATCAAGTTTCTGGACCTACACTTTTCTGGAAAACAGTAAATCCATTCAAAATAAAAAAATTTTTAAAGAAATGAGACTTTACATGTCAGCTATGAGGATTCTCAGAAATTTCCATCTGTTTTCAAAGACAATTGTAAAGCCACATCTTTGTACCTAGCAAAAACTTCAAACCAGCTGGAGACAGTGGAGCACACCTATAGCTCCAGTTTCTCAGAGGCTAAAACAGGAAGATCCATCACAGGTTCCAGGCCAGCCAGGACAGCTTAGGGAGACTGTTGCAAAACAAAATTTTCAATAGGGTTGGGAATATAGCTCAGGGGCACTGTACTCCTGGGTTCAAACCCCAATACCATCACACACCCACACACACAAAATGCAAGCCTTTGAGTATGAATGTACAAAATTTAGGATTTAATCTAAAGGCTAAACTCTACCATGCCATAATTCTTTAGCCTAAGTTTTATTTTCTTCATCTATAACATTTTTTGAATTAAATTTTAAAAGTTTCTTTCAGCTCAATGATTCTATCTCAGTATATACAAAACATGGCAGTCTTCATTCTAGTACGGGTTTGTTTCCAAACAGAATTTTTAGCAGTCAACTTTAGTCCCCTAATTATCTATGTGAACTTCTGTAATTTCCGGTTGGGATCTCCAAATGCATTCCCAGAAGCAGAATCAGAAAATGCCTCATACTTTAGACAACAAGAAGTCGGAAGGGTGAAAAATAACAAATACTGGAAATTGGTCACCTGAATGCCACAAAGGCTATCTGCTAAGACCTGACCTAACCATAGATTTGCATGTTTTCTTACACCACGCTGACATCACTCCCTTGTCCTCCACCAGGCTCTGTGAAGCATGGTTAGTGTGTGATTAGGCCAACTCCGGGTTTGATAAGTAACTATTCCATTGTTTGGGGAGGTAGAACTTTCACCAGAGAAAAGACTCAAAAAGGCAAAGTGGTTTATCACAACAGCTTTCCTAAAACCTGACCTATGCTAGTTTAGGAAGCAGCTGTTAATTCAACGGAAGAGAAATGAAATATCACTTGCATACTTTTGAGCAAAAACTAAAAATATGTTTAGGGTTTTTTCTTTTTTAATTTTTTGGGGGGTTATTTCTCATTTTTATTTTTTTTAAAGAGAGAGGGACAGTGAGAGTGACAAAGAAAGAAATAACTTTATTTAGTTTTTTCACATGGCCTTCGTTGCTCCAACACTTAGTTGTATAAGTGGTGCTGGGGTTTGAACCCTGTCCTTGTGCTTGCCACACAAGCGCCGAAACCGCTGAGCCACCGCTCCAGCCCCATATTTCTCATTTTTAAATATGATATTATGCAAGAGGATCCATATATAGGAAGACAGAAAATTGAGTTAATATGGGTCATTGAATTTGCCTAATATCTTTTTTTTCCCTTAAGGCACATTGTTTCAGAAAAAGAGAGAGAAAGAAAGAGATTTTGTTGTTTTTGGAGTGTCCGGAGCCTGCGTTCTGTCCCCACCTCACTTGTGTGAATCTTCACTCTCCTTCTCCCAGGGCCTGTCTTATTTCTTCCAACTAATATCATCACCAAAGTTTAAAAGACATACTTCCCGATAAACAGCCTGAAGTTTTAACCACACAGACAGCATTTCCACCCTGGCTATAACTTTATCAGTTAAATTAAAATATGGTGACAATTCTATTTAAATAAAAGGTCCCGGGTTTTGTTTCAAATGTCAACAAATCCAGCTCTGAGTTAGAATGATATCCTGTCGTCAGATGTTGTCTCTATTAGATAAACTATGACTCTTCTTCAGCTTGTCCATGGGACGGTGGATTTAAACAGAGTTGACACAAAAGAAATGCAGCCTAAGTGGAAGAACACACTTTTCATTCACCGGATCCTCCAGCTCCGGGGACACTGTGCACCACCCTTTCCTTTTCTCTGTTGCCTGCCTGCTCTCCCACTATCAGACTCACCCCATGGTGTGAACTCCTCAGCTTCCCTCCAAAGCTTGTAATGCAGTCCTCGTGTAGGGTTGGGTGTGTAGATTTGTGCAAATGTGGAAAGTTGGTCTCCTGCCTAAGCGGAGGGTCATGGTTAGGAGCAGGTACAATGCCTGGCTCCTGCTATGCACACCCAGACACAGCTACTGCTTCTGAATGTCTTTAGCTAACAGTTTCCTGGGTAGAACTGAAAGCACTTGGGAGCCATCATGAGCTAAAAACTTTGGAGCCTGCTGATTGAGAATCAGATACCATGCACCTGAGCTGGTATAATCTTGGCAAGATCCAAATCCTAGAAATGGGTTGATATATGAAGAAGTGTTTCCTTCCTTTACAGTTTCACAAATTTCATCATTTTGAACTATTAACTCCTAAAGAAGAATCAAGTGAAGCGCTCTAAAGTCAAACACACAGGATGAGAAGTTCTTTTCAAGAGCTTCAGGAAATGTCAAGGTCAAGATTTATGTATTAATGGTTCTGTCTCCTATATAAAATTCAGTTTTGTCAGGTGCAGTGACACATACCTGTAAACAGAGCAATTTGATAGGCTGAGGCAGGAGGAGCTCCAAGTTCAAAGCCAAATTCAGCAACTTAGCAAGACCCTCAGCAATTTAGTGAGACCCTATCTCAAAATAAAAAATAAAAGGACTGGGCATGTGGGTCAGTGGTTAAGTCCTTCTGATTTCAATGCCTGGTACAGCCTGCCAAAAAATTAAGTTTTAAGATCTGTGTTTCAAATGACAATTTGTGTCTTAAGTACATGCTAATGATTTAATTTATGGTTTGTAAAGTTCACTTTATTTCTAATAAGTTGTATGCTTCTTTTTCAAACCCTAAAACATCGCTATAATTCAAAATTCAAAAAAGAAGATAGAAGTAAGGTCTTCCACACACACTTGTAACCATCCACCCAGTTCTTAACTCTCAACCCCTCTCCAACAGCAACCAGTGCTGTGACATTCTTGCCTATTGTCCCCTGGTCTTCTGTGAAAATCCATTCATATATTATTTTCTTCTTCCTGTTTGAAAAAATGGTAGCACCTTAGCTAAACAATTCTGTCTCGTGCTTTTTGCTGGTAATATAGCTGAGAGAAGCTGAGTGCATGAACACATGCCTGTAGTTTCAGCTGCTCCTGAGGCCAAGCCAGGAGTATTACAAATTCAGGGCCAGCCTGGACAACTTAGTGAGAACTGCCTCAAAATAAAATTTTTAAAAAAATTAAAAAGGAGCTGGAATGTAGCTGAGGAAGAACACTGCTGGGTTCAACACCCAGTACCAATAAACAGATAAATAAATAATCCTGGAGTTAATAATGGACAAAAGAAGGCATCCTATATTTACTTGTATGTTTTTAATATTTACTGAACTTATTTTCAAAACTTTTTCACGTGTCCTAAGTGAGCTATGAGACGTGATGCTAACAAAATAAGTCATTCTAATGGAAGACCCTGCAAAGTACAATCTACTAAATTCATAATCCTTTGTATTTCATTTGGTCCTTGCTGGTATAGTTTCTAGACTTTTATCCTAGCATATATCTGTAAAAATATAGTGACAAATGTGCTTGGAAATGTTTGATAACAATCCTAACGGCAAGCACCTGTAATCTCAGCAAGTCTGGAGGCGGAGGCAAGCGAATTGAACGCATCAAGGCCAGCCTCTGCAACTCATTGAGACCCCATCTTTTTTTTCTTTTTGTTTCTTTCTTTCTTTTCTTTTGTTACCAGAGATTGAAAACCCAGGAGTGCTTAACCACTGAGCCACATTCCCAGCATCCCCGTTTAAAAAACAAATTTATTCGGAGACAGGGCCCTGCTAAGTTGCTCAGAGCCTCGCTAAATTACTGAGGCTAGCTTTGAACTTGTGATTCTCCTGCCTCAGCCTCCCAAATTACTGGAACTACAGGCATCACCACCACGCCCAGCCCATCAAAAACCTTCCTTAAAGTAAAATTGTAAAAAAAGAGCTGAGAGCGTAGCTCAGTAATACAGCACTTGCCTAGCATGCTCAAGGCAATAGATACAATTCTGGGAAAAAAAAAAAAAAAGAATCCCTTCTTTGGTCTTAAAATAGGTCAAATAATCTGCTGTAACTCACTTCTACTAACTCCAACACTGGGCCAAATTGGACTAATAGAGGAAAATAAATATAAACTATAAACTTCAAAAAGTACTAAAATAAAATTTAAATAATTATGAGGAGGGAGAGAAAAGGGGGAAAGCTTAGAAAAACTTTCAAGGGCATGGATTTGGCAATGCTTTAATTGTAAAATATGATTAATGAATATGACAGAATTTGGAGAACTTAAAAGTACAAATTGTTTACAGTCTTAGTCCAGGCATAACTGCTGGCTAACTCTGTAACTGTTGAAAATTTCTCCACTGTTTTCTTACTTAATCTTCAGCCAAGTATCCATTTCCTTTTGCTCTTAAAGCCAGATTAATGACATTTTAATTTTTACATTATCTCTTTTTTCTCTTACCTACAGTTTTAGGAACAGATTTATCTAGCCAATAAATTTAAATGAAAGCATTCCAGGGGGGGAAAAGTGATCAACTAAGGAAAAATAGTCTCAATGTTACTTCAATTCACATGGTTTAAGTATCTGAAATATTTTTGCTCATCTATATATCTACTAATTTGTTCTGCTTCTATGGCACTATAATGGATGCTCCTCAAGAGTAGAGTTCTTGTTTATTTTGCTCAGTGCTTAGCTACCAGTACCTTATTGAGCATACAGTAAATATTCCTTAAATATTGATTCAAGGTAGTGCACACTTGTAACCCCAGGAACTCAGGGGTTAAGATAGGAGGATCACAAATTCAAGGCCAGCCTTGTCAATTTAGCAGACCTTGTCTCAAAATAATTAAAAATACAAAGGGCTGGCGCTGTAGCTCAGTGGTAGAATGTCCCTGGGTTCAATTCTCATTTCTGAACAAATCCAGAAATGAAATATCACCTCATCTCATCAATGCACCTAAATTCTAACTTAAAATTCTTCTCTGCTGTGATTTACGATTATTGTCTCTTTCCTAGTCTTCATTTGAGGAAGAAACATTAGTTTATCTTAACAAATACAAGTAATTTCTTAATTTTTTGATAACTGACTTATAATCTACTTTAAAGAAATGGGCAAGACACAGCAGTATGTACAGAGCCAGGAGGGTTACAAATCTGAGGCCAGCCCGGGCAATTTAACAAAACTCTGTCTTAAAAACTAAAAAGGCCTAGGCTCAGTCATAGAGCACCCTTGGGTTCTGTACCTAGTACTGAGGAGAATAAAAAAGGAATGGGTGCTGGGCACGGTGGTGCACACCTGAAATCGCAGCAGCTTGAGAGGTTGAGGCAGGAGAATTACAACCTCAAAGTCAGTCTCAGCAATTTAGCAAGTCCCGAAGCAACTTATTGAGACTGTCTCAAAATAAACAATAAAAAGGGCTAGGATGTGCATCACTGGTTAAATGCCCCTGTGTTCAATCCCCAGTACCAAAAAAAAAAAAAAAAAAAAAAGAAAGAAAGAAAGAAAAGAAAAGAAAAGAAAAAGGGAAAAGGAAGGAGAAAAAAGAAATGGGTGTGGCTGAATGTTTAGTTTTAGTTCAGTGCCAATAACCCAACCTAGAGATTTTTTGGGGGGTGAGGCAAGGATTGAACAGAGGGGTGCACAATCATTGAACCACATTTCCAGCCCTTTTTATTTTGAGACAGGGTCTTATGAAGTTGTTTAGGGCTCGCTAAGTTGCTGAGGCTGGCTTTGAACTTGCTTGATCCTCCTGTCTCAGCCTCCAGAGATGCTGGGATTACAGGCAAATGCCACCATGCCAGGCAGCATAGAGATCTTTAGTGACTAAATCTATTCGGAAGACAATATAGGTTACAATGGGCAGGAGTCCTTTGTTTTATTTTATATAGATAAACACACACACACACACACACACACATTTGTGGCAGCACAAAAGATTGAATCTGGAACCTTGCATTTTTTGACAAGAACTCTACCAGTTAGCTATATACCCAGCCCTATTTTTAAATTTATTTCCAGCTCTACATGTTTAGATTTAAGACAGCTTTATTGATCCAATGGCATGTTTGCTTTAATGATAGTTATTAAATTCTCATATTACCTAACCTTTTTTTGGGCACTTAACAGATGCTTAAAGCACTGATGACATGGAACTGTCTATTTGCTTATTTGGAAAATGTGTAACCTGACTAGTGAGACATGGAAAATACTGAAATCAGCTTTCAGGGTCTAGCTTTTCTCCTCAAGTGCTCGTATTGACTTTATATTTTGCAAATTCTCCCACACGTAAGTCACTCATCTATCACCACCAACTTTTCATGGGGTTCTGTTGTGCCCGTTGTTTAGTCTTGCATCAGGCATGGTGAAAGGTGAACCTGTCCTAAAATATGGCGTTACTCTTCCAAAGTTCTGAAAGAGAGGTTACATTTTGTGAAGCACAGAATGTCCAACCAGGGAGCCACTTGGTCATTTTGGGCTAACCGAGTATCTCATATCTATGATTTGCGGTTACATTGTTTGCAAACACAGAACTTGAAGGAGCTTTCATGTTCTCTATTGTTGAATTGCAATGTTTGCTGAGCCTTTGTTATGCTCAGAAACAAATATTAAATTCATAATGATGCTCCGTGGACATCAGTGTAACCTTTAAACGCATAAATCAGTCTTTAGGTGAAAGTCTGTGAAAATGATGTTATGGAACATTATAGAGAGGAATAATTTTTAAAATAGAACACTCATATGGCAGTCATGGAAGCGAACTAGGGAATTTTTTTTTTTCAGAACCTGTATTTTAAAGATGTAGAGAGCCAGGGTATCAAAACAAACCATTTGTGTTATGTCTCCTGTGTCTATTCAAAATGGGAAGTTCAAGGAAATTTGCCAGGTATTTTAAATAAACACTGCTGGTTAGTGTCCTCATACCAGAACAAGGGAATGCTCAGGAGACTCTATTCCTGGTAGGTAACAGATGCTTTTTATATCCAAAAAGGTAAACTCTCTTACATAAATTATTAATTTTCTCATTAAAATAGCTGAGTTAACAAAGGAAAACACACTCAAAATGTACAACTACAAGAAATCATTTCTTCGTGCTGAGGTACCATAAAATCCCTAATGCTTTAAAAGTAACAATCTCAAACCATAGTGCAGCCTGCTCCTACATCTCTGCTGTAGAATGTGAACAGAAAAAGGTCTTTGACAACATGTCTTGTCCTCACTGAATGCTACGCACATTATTCTTGTCATTGTCTTTATTATTTTCAGGACTAGGGATTAAATCTGAGGTGCTCTACCACATTCCTCAGCCATTTTATTTTTTTATTTTGAGACAGGATCCCTCTATGTTGCCCAGGCTAGCTCCTCAGACTTTGGGATTACAGACATGTGCAGCTGTGCCCAGCCATGAATATTATCTCATTGCACATGATACCAGGTACACGGAGATCATTCCCACGTTACAGATCAGGAGACTGACAATGAGGTGCTCAGTCATTAGCCAGGAAGAGGTGATGTATAATATTTGAGTCTTTTGCTGTCTAGCTTTAAAGGGCATGCTCTTTTCTTCTACACTTCCCAATGTGGCGTGAGGTTAATTACCAGGTTACCAATAGGCCTGGAACACAAGTTGATCATTATACATTTTAGCACTAGTATTCATCAATATTTCCCTTTTGATGTCCTCATCTAGATTTTAAATTTCTGAGAATTTTTGGTCTTCTTATTTATTTATGTTTTTTAAGGGAGGTGGTCTTACCAAATTGTTGAGGTTAGTTTAGAACTTGCAAACGTCCTTTCTTTTTTCTTTTCTTTGCTTTTAATTAATTAATTTATTTATTTTATTTTTTTTTTTTTTTGGTACTAGAGATTGAACCTAGGGGTGCTTAACCACTGAGCCACATCCCCAGTCCTTTTCATATTTAATTTTGAGGCAGGGTCTCCCTAAATTGCTTAGGGCTTCACTAAACTGCAAAAAGAATGAGCCAAATCTAAAAGTGAACCCAAACTAGATGTGGTGGTGCATGCCAGTCATCCCAACTACTCAGGGGACTGATGTAGGAGGATCACAAATTGGAGGCGGACCTCAGTAGCCTTAGCAAAACCCTGTCTCAAAACAAAAAGTACGAAAAAGGGGTGATGATGTGGTACACAGCATCCCTGGGCTCAATCCCCAGGACAGCAAAATAATTAATCATTTAATTAAAATTTTTAAAAAGTAATCAGGCACAGTGGTACACACCTGCAATCCCAATGACACCGCAGGCTGAGGTAGAAATATGGCAAATATGAGACCAACCTCAGCAACTTAGTGAAATCCTATCTCAAAATGAAAAGGGCTGATTATGTAGTTCAGTGGTGAAATGCTCCTGGATTCAACCCCTAGTACAAACAAATAAATAAATAAATGTGAACCCAGATAATGTTTTGCTAAATAATTTTCTGTAGCTTCCAGAATATAGTCTTTAAAAGCAAAACGATTAGCTTTTCAAAAATAACACAATAATGAAGAAAGGACAAATGAAGAATGTATAACATACACACCCTCACACACCCTGAAAGGAATCTTTTGCTTTGGACAATAATGGAATGTTCTTTGTTGGTTGCTAATTTTGTAGCATTTGTTTTCCTTAAAAGGTACAATTTAGGCTATTCAGGGGATAATATAATATTTTGATAGATCTGTAGTTATGTAGCCAAGGGTATGAAGTTGTACTTTTAGCCACTGCTTTCAAACACAAATTCCCTGAGGAAAAAATGGTTATTAATTACAGATCAGTTTTGCCTCTCTTGATTGGATAAACCTGAACCCCTTCACAAGAAGCAATTCTCCATCCAGGGAAGTGTGTCTCAGGGCTGGAGCAGTGGCTTGTCAGTTACAGCAATGTCTGGCATGTGCGAGTATGTGGATTCAAACCCCAGCATCATGTACACAACAAAGTGTCAGAGCAGCAAAGGCCACATTAAAAACTAAATAAAAATTGATTCTCTCTCTCCTGCCTACCACTGTCCTTCTCTCTTAAAAAAAAAAAAAAAAAAAAAAAAAAAAGTGTGTCCCCAGAGTTAAGCCAGGACTCTCTAAGTGCTGATTTGCTTGTTGGATAGACAGACAGATAGCTTGGTTTTTCCAAAGCCCTGGAGCTCAAATATCTGGCAAGTTCCTTCAGTCCTTCTGATGTGCAGGATAATATGAAAAGCATCGTAGTCCCATCTGTCCAAATCCCCTCCTCCAGCAAGCTTCTGTGTTCTCTGGGGTCTGCCTCTCCAACTTGCTGCAGACAGTCTCAACTTGAACAACCTAAGTGCAGTTTCGAATTACAATCTAAGTGGAGGCTTTCAAATTACGGCAGGCTGCTGTTATTTCCACTGGAATGTTGGAATCCGGGGAGCAAGTTAATCCCAACCCCAGAGAGCTGAGCAAAATGCCTGCGATAACCATCCACCAACACTGTCTCTGGGACCTGGAATAAATGTACCAACTTCGACCTTGTCAGGCTCCTGAGACTACCAGATTCTCAGTCCTGTCTAGCCCCAAACTGAAGGTGCTGGGCTCCGTCATTCTGCTCCTGTCTGTGACTGTGAGTCATCAAATCCTGACCTCATGATACCATTTCCTGCCCACTAACCTCACTGCTAATGCCCATTCCGATGATCCCTCACTCACAGATCCTTCCGGCCACCTTCCCACCTTCCCTGACTTGTTTCTCCCTTAATAACCTCTCTTTCACCACAGACAAGCTGGAGCAGAGTCGACTCATTCCATCCCATCACATTCTGCAGTCTACAGATCATATCTACCTCCCCCTTACTTCTCTATCCTTGGAGGTCTATGGCTCATGAATATTTTCCTCCCTCAAATACCTCTTGAGAAGTAAATGCCTTCTTTTTTTTTTGGTGTGTGTGGAGAGGTGAGGGTTTAGGTTCTGCATGTTGGACCCAGAGGCACTCTACTACTGAAATACATACCAGCCCTTTTTTCTTTTTCCTAAAGAGAGAGAGGAACAGTGAAAGAGAGAGAAAGAGAAGCAATTTTTATCTAGTTTTTCTTGTGGCTATCGTTGCTCGACACTTCGTTGTGTACATGGTGCTGGGGTTTGAACCCAGGTCCTCGCGCATGCCAGGCAAGCACCATAACTGCTGATCCGCTGCTCCAGCCCTATCCCAGCCCTATCCCAGCCCTTTTTATTTTTTATTTTGAGACAGGGTCTCCCTAAGTAGCCCAAGCTGGCCTTGAACTTGCCATCTTCCTACCATAGCCTCTTAAGTCATTAGAATGGCAGGTATGTGCCACTATGCCCAGGTGAGTGTCTCTTTTCATATGAATCATTTATTTATTCATTCATTCGATAAAATATGAATATTTTATATGTGCAGTGAATAACAGACGAATGATTTGCTAGTAAGGGAGACAGATTGTAAGTAAAGAACCATATTGTATTAAAACTATTAGAGTCCAGGAGCAGTGGGGCATGCTTGTAATCCTAGAAGCTGGGGAGACTGAGACAGTAGGGTGGCAAGTTCAAAGCCGGCCTCAGAGTACATTGAATGTATTGGAGAAAGAGTTGCATCCACATATTCAATCAACACCTTAGAATTACAAATCTTAGCCTCCATTCAGATCTCTTCTTCTGACCATCTGATACAAATTGGCATCTCTTACACATATCTAAAACCAAAGGTGAGTATTTCCCCCTCTGCTTCTTCCCGTCTTCCATATTCCTCATCATCACCAGTCAGGAAGTCCCCAGATTAGAAATCATAGAGCAAGGTAGAAAATCCATATTTTTGTAGATGTCAAAAGACAAAATCATAAAAATTTAGTTAATGATCAATTTTTTATTGTTTTTAAGTTTTTTGGTACTGGAGAATGAATTCATGCCCTTGAGCATGCTAAACGAGCACTCTACCACTGAACTACAGCCCTAGCCCTTTATTTTATTTTTAAATTTCGAGAGGAGGTTCACTAATTTGCCTACACTGGCCTCAAACTGCAATCTTAGCTTGCTGAGTAACTGGGTCTGTCAACAGGTGTGGGTCTCCACACACAACTCAATTTAATATTCTTTTTTTCTAAGAGGGGGTGCTGGAGAGGTGTCTCAGCAGTTACAGTGCTTTCCTGGCACATGCAAGGGCACGAGTTCAAATCTCAGTACCATGTACTCAAAGCAAAGTGTTACAAAAAGCACAGGAAAAATTAAATAAAATTGATTTAAAAGAAGAGAGATCGAGAAGAGGGAGAGAAGGAGAAAGAATCAATTTTATGTAGTTTTTCATCTGGTTTGTATTGCTTCAACACTTAGTTGTGTGTGTGTGGTGCTAGGGTTTGAACCTGGGTCCTCACACATGCTGGGCAAGCATGATACCACTGAGCCGCACTCCAGCCCCCTGTTGAATGTTTCTAATGTGCTTTCTCTTTAATTCTAGAATCAGGAAACACTTTATTCCATAAAACAGAATAAGAGTTCTGATGAGTGAAGGATTGATTTTCTTGACAGAAAGGACCAAAGAATCTGGACACGGTGGTGCACACCTGTAATCTGAGGTGGTAGACAGGCAGAAGCATCTCAAGTACAAGGCCAGCCTGGGTAATTTAGGGAGACCCTGCCTGCGGAAAAAAAAAACAAAACTGAAAATGTAGCTCAGTGGTAAAGAGCCCCTCAGTTCAATCCCCAGTACCACTAGAAAGAAAGGATAGGGGTGGTCCTGAAGAAAACAGAAATGCAGAAAAAATTTGTTTAAAGTAGATCGGCCATTTCAAAGTCAGTTTCTTTGTAAGGTGGGGACAGGAGACAGAACAATAGAAAATAACTGATTGATTAACCTCTGGTTACTTCAGGTTACCTTTTTTGTGTAAGGATTAAGGCAGAGGGAACTTCATTATGTCAAATGAAAACTGGCCTGTTTGGAAAACTTAGTTGTTATCTTTTTAATCCTGCTTTCTTGGAAAGTCAGATAAATAGCTTAAATGACTTTAAAGACGTAGAACTTTAGGACCACTGACTCCATTTTTATTTTTAGCCCATTCTGTTGGAGCCTAGAGCATAAGCTTAGTTAAAAAGAAAGGGCCTTACCAGGGTACGGTGGCTCGTGCCTATAATCCTAGTGGCTCTGGAGGCTGAGGCAGGAGGATCACAAGTTTAAGGCCAGCCCCACAATTTAGCAAGGCCCTGGTTAATTTAGCAAGACCCTGTCTCAAAAAGGGCTGAGGATATGGCTCAGTGGTTAAGTATCCCTAGTATAAATACCTACTACCAAAAAAAAAGAGAGAGAGAGAGAAAGAAAAGTAAAGAAAGCATTGTGCTGAGTACAAAGGCACAGGTCCCAGCTACTCCAGAGGCTGAGGTAGGAGGGTTGCAAATTCAAAGCCAGCCTGGGCAATTTAGCCAGACCCTGTCTCCAGATAAAAAATTTGTAAAAAGACTGAGGATATAGCTCAGTGGTAAAATGTCCCTGGTTTCAATCCCCAGAACCAAAAAAGAAAAGAAAAAAGAAAAACATGGCCTCCTCAGGGCCAGGGGAGTATGTAGAACACTCACCTGCATAGGTAGGGCTCAGGTTTCGTCACCAGCACTGAAAAGACAAAAGGAAACAATGATCTCCCCGAATTTTTACTTAACAAAAGGGAGAAACAGGGCAGCAATAAACAACAGGGGTAAAATGGCAAACTTAAAATCGTAGTCCCCTGTCCCCTGACTGTTTTCAAGGGACAGTCACTGCTCAGGTCCTAGGGGTTATTGTAACTCAGGAATGCAGGCCTCATGTGACCCCATATTCCAACTTTTAACAAGAACCTCGGTATCCAAACATTTGTGAGCAAGTCACTGACTTTTAGAATGTTGGGTGGCCAGTCAAGGATGACCAGAGCACCACTGGGTGAAAGGCTGATATGGAGCATCCAGACATAACGTTTAAGATATCATCCCACAGATGACTCGCGAAAAACAAAAGCAAAAAGGCATTGAAATGGAGAAGTCTGCTGCACACCACTTGGATCAAGTGCTCAAACCTAACAGACCGTAACAGGGGAAACGGACATTATATGGTCCTACTGCAATTCGATGGGAAGGACGCAACAATTACAAGTTTTTGTTTTATTTCATTTTGGTACCAAGGATTGAACCCAGGGGCCCTTAAACACTGAGCCACATTTCCAGTCCTTTTTATTTTTTATTTTGAGAGATGTTTTCTCACTAAGTTGTTTAGGGCCTTGCTAAATTGCTGAGATCAAGTCTCCAACTTGTGATCCTCCTGCCCCAGCCTCCTGAGTTGCTGGGATTACAGGTGTGCACCACATGCTCAGCATGTTAAACTTCTCGAGTTTTATAAAGATAGGAAGAATTTTCTAGAAGGATATCCTTTTCCACAGAGATATGCATACTGGAGTATTTAGGATTAAGGTGAGGACCCAATGTTTGAAACTTGCTTTCAAATGACTCAGAGAGGGGAAAATGAAAAGAAAAAGTGAAATATAAATAATTAAATTAACAGTCGATGACTCTAAGCTATATATGGGTGTCCCTGAACAATTGTGTGGTTTTTCTTTTTCATAACAGGAAGTATCTAGAATCCGAAGGAGTGGGGAAAACACTTTTTATTGAGAATAGGAGGTGTGGAGGAAAGAACTTTCCAACCAGGAAACCAGTGGCTTGGGCAGATTTAGCCTACAGACCAACACTGCTGAGCTGTAGACTAAGGGAGGCCCTTGTATCTTCCCACTTAATTTTGGGGTCTATTCTCATGCTGGAACTTCTCTGTCTCTTGCTCTCTGCTTCTAGTTTTCTAATCACTACTTCCCAACACCAGTTCACACCTCACACATTTCTGACTTGCTCTATAATCACAACACCCAGCTCCACCCTACACCCTGTACCTCCCCATCCCCACTTCCTAACTCCATCTGTCCACCTGTGTTTTGTGGCCGCATCTTCTTCTAAAAAACAATCTACCTAATAACCTTTACCATGTAAATCAAAAGACCTCCAAAGCCTTTCTCCAGACAGCAGGCCTCCTGTCCTGTTTTCCATAACATTCTCTATGCATGGCTCCAAAATGCTTGCTGGGCCCCAGACACAACATATAATTACATTCCCTTGTACAAGTTGTCCCTTCTGCATATGATGACTTTCTTTATTAATCCAGCAAAATCCTATTCAGCATTCAAAACCACAATCAAAAATCAGCTTCCGTGAGTACCTGTCTCTTCCATTGAATGTGCTGCCCCTTATGTGTCTGTGGTGCTACCGTTTCTGTTGTTTCTTCATTGCTCTCTTTAAACTGTGTTCCTTGAGAGCAGGGACTCAGGCCTACTGCTTGGGAAACTTAAATACACACTCGATGAATTGACTTTTACTTTTTCATTGCTTTATTCTACCTATTTCTATGCCACTACTTTAGCTGAAATAGTTTAACTATTTAAACTATTTAAAAAGAAAAAAAGTTCAAATAAATGGGTAAGCCCTGACAGGTAACTAAGCATTAGAAGGAAAATAATCGGAAACAAATTGACATAGTGTTGTAGAGAACAACTCACTTCAAAAGCAAAATCAAATTTCTGGGCCCATCTTAGAGGAGGAGAAAATCAACCCCAGAGCCAAGGATTTCAAAGCAGGACAGAGCATTTTGCTGCTGGGAGGTGTTAAGGGCTTAGCTTCCCTTCCAAATGTGTGGACTCTCAAGATCTCTTCTGTTTCTTGGGAAATTCTAAACACATTACCATGGCCTTTTCAATGCAAGGATCTGTTTCCTGTAACTCCAAGCCTCCTTTCAATTAAGATCAAACGGAATTTAACATTAAGCGGAGCCACTGACTCTCCAGTTCATGTTAATTATAACTCTGGTGGATGCCTTGCAGCTTGTTCTCAGCCTATCTGATTTTGTGAACAGACAGGGGCAAAGCTTCAAGGAGGCTGAGTATTCTACCTCTTTTATTATGTGTTTGCCTGGAATAATACATAGGCATTTTCTTCTTCCCAGAAAAATCTTCTCATAAGTATTTATTACATTAAAAGCATTAATCTTCACTAGACACTAACAATAAAATTGTCTCCACTCAATTTCTGCTAGATTCTTTAGATACTTGAAGAAACTCAGATATTTCATTCTTACTTTTTTTTTTTTTTTTTAAATTTGGTACCAGGGGGGCTGAAGTGGTGGCTCAGTGGTTGGACTGCTTGCCTGGCATTGTGTAATGACCCGGATTCAAACCCCAACACCACGTCGTATGCAACTAAGTGTCGGAGAGACAAAGGCCAGATGAACAAATAAATAAAATTGATTTAAAAAAATAAAAAATAAAAATAAATAAATTTGGTACCAGGGATTGAACCAAGGGGCACTTAATCACTTAGCCACATCCCTAGCCCTTTTATTTTTTATTTTTATTTTTATTTTTGAGAGAGAATCAATTTTATTATTTAGTTATGTGACTTTCATTGCTCCAAGACTTTGTTGTGTACGTGGTGCTGGGGTTTGAACTCATGTACTCATGCATGCCAGGGAAGCGCTGTAACCGCTGAGCCACCGCTCCAGCCCTATTTTTTTTATTTTTGAGACAGGGTCTCACTAAATTGCTCAGGGCCTTAATAAGTTGCTAAGGCTCTTGAACTTGGAGATATCCCGTCTCAGCCTCCCAAGTTACTAGGGTTACAGGCTTTCACCACCAGACATGGCCTATTCTTACATGTTAATGTGAAATTTTGATACCTCGAAAATATAACGTTCAACTAATCTACTTGTTTGTAAAAGGAGGGCACCCGTCCGTCAACTGAAGTCTTTAAATATTATGTGGTGCCCCAAGTGAAGCCTCGGAGGTGGGAAGAGTCTGCAGCAGTCAAAATACCTACTGTTTCCTCAGAGTTTGCAAAGAGGTGGGAGATTTGTAGTTAGCGTTGCAAAATAAAATACAGAAAAAGAAGTTTAAATTTAAATGAAGTCTTGTATTTTTATTTTCTAGACTTAGAAATACTGCTTGCAGGCTGATTTAGTATGGAAAACATACTACTAAAGAAAAATCCACATATCCAATTTTTTACAAATGGAGAACAACATTGAGCTCACAGTCCTGTATTATATCAGCTGGAGTTCAGTGTGTACTGCTATTTATTATTTATTTATTTGGAGAGCAAAAAGTATTTGAATTTTAATTTGAGCATTTACAATAATTTATAGAACGATAGGTTCTAACAATAAGGCTAATTTTGTTCTGCTATTAATGTCATAGCATTTGCACAAATTCTCACATAATTAATTAATTTATTTTTTTGATGCTGGGGATCCAACCCAGGGCCACGCTCACCAGGAAAACACTGAGTCATTGAGCCACTCTTCCAGCCAGCAGCAGTTCTTGTTTGTTTCTTCAGCCCACCATCTGATTGAGCACCAGCCCTAAGCATTTCAGGTGAGATACCTACGGTGCCATCCTGGAAAGAGCACAGTGGATTTTAACCGACAACGATGAATATTTTAGTCCCAGCTCTATAATTAAGATAACCATGGGACTTTGTAGAGTCATTCAATCTCTCAGCATCTCAGTTTTCCTGCATGAAAAATAGAAAGGTTGGACGAAGCAACTGTGGCTTTGAGTCTGTGTTGCTATTAACAACTGATGATTCCATGCAGTTAGCTCATAATCAAGATTAGGACATCAACTCCTGAGGCAAACAGTTAAGTAACTTTCCTGTATTACTGTAAAGTTTTATGACATTGGAAAACATTTATCTATTGTCAGACTTGCATAGCATCTCTGCAGATTGCTAGGAGACAGTAAATGTTTTTACAAGCAAAAAGCCTTCACATTTTCCTACTGCTATCTACTGGAAAGAAAGAGGAAGAAGGTCTGCGCAGCTACTGGTCCAAAATATATCCCTTTTCTTTACTAAGAGCAATCAATGGACTTTTTATTCTTATTTTAATTTGTTTAATTTTGATAGTGGGATTGAACCCAGAGGTGTTTTACCACTGAGCTACATCCCCAGCTCTTTTGATTTTTTTATTTTGGGACAGGGTCTTCCTAAGTAATTTAGAACCTTGCCAAATTGCTGAGGATAGCCTCCAACTGGCAGTACTCCTGCCTCAGCCTCCCAAGTCCCTGGTATTAACAAGCCTGTGCCGCCACCACACCCAGCTTATTTTATATTTTGGTACTGGGGATTGAACTCACAGGCACTTTACCATTTAGCTATATTCTTAGCCCTTTTTATTTTTGTTTTTTGATTTTTGAGCTGATCTTGCTAAATTGCTGAGGCTGACCTCGAACTTGCCATCCTCCTGCTTCAGCCTCCTGTGTCCCTGGGATTACAGCCAAACCCATCACACCCCACTGAATGGACTTCTTAAAGAACTACCTTTTTATCGTCTACCCTTCAGTAGCTCGAGGAAAGGAGGGAAAGGGACTGTTCAGACAAATCTCAAAGTGAAAGAATGTCTTGAAGAACTCTTACCAGCAGTGATCTGATTGATTCAAATTATCAAGCATTGGGCTTTAAAACGCAGCGAGTTGAAACTTCCAGATTGCCGAGACAAGACCACACTTGAGTACTCCCAGCCTTTCCAACAGGATTAAGCATCTACCTCATGAAAGCTTCCTTTTATGCAAACTAATGAGATTGCCTCAACGTTAATTAACATAATTAACACTTTCTCAATACAAGCACTTATGTCTCCCCACTGTTTTTTTTCTGGGTTTCTGTAATCACCGATCATTGTTTCTCAAAAAGACCAACATCAATCCTATCTTCATTCCCACAATTAACTTCCAAACTGAAATTATTTCACTGTAAAAACCAAAGAATAAATCAGACAAGATTTTATCCTGTACAGAGACCTGGTTAGCTGTGGGACCAGGAAAGTACTTATGAGGTTTATTAAATTTCTATCCTTAAAAGAGTTATAATAGTCCATTGTTATACTTGGAATCATGTAAAATTAAAAATGAAACTAAGCAATTGAAGTGGGAGATCAGAAGATAATAACTTACCAAAACACTCAAGAATTTGTAATGACTGCTTGTTCGCCTATTACTTATTGTTTCTAAAAGGTAGTAAAATAATATAAACGATCCCAATTATTAGTTTCTTAAAACTGATTACATGTCCAACAGTACATATTATCCATATCTCTATAATAATCTGGATTGATAAATAAAAATTATGCTACGATACTATTTTAAAATTAATAGGAAAATACATTAATAAACATATCCTACTACCAATGACATAAAATTATTAAAAAATAAATATTCTAAATTTAATTTCAGTCTATCCCACCTCCCCCTGATAAGTGTTAACTACTCAAGGATGAACTACAGCAAGTAAAACATTTAATTTATCAATAAATAAGGATGCTGTTAATGTAATGTCACTTCATGACCAACACTTAAACTGGTCAGTAAGTAGTAAAATTTTATATTGCACACACACACACACACACACACACATCTTCATATATATATGGTAGTAGCTCCAGAAAGGACTCGTAAGAGTAGCAGAAATACTAACTAACGATGGTTAGAAAATAATATTGGAGCAAGTTAGAGAAACTCGTTTAAAAGGAGAATTTAGCAAGGGTACTGGAAGTCTCAGCCTGGCAGAATGGGACACTAGCAGGAGGCTGAGGTAGAAGTTAACTTGAGTCCAGGAATTAGAACCCAGCCAGGACCACATGCCACACAGTGTAACTCCAACTCCAAAAACCAAAAATTAATGTTAAAAAAGGGAAAAGAAGAAAAACGGAAGAAGAGAAGGTCTGCGTACGATATGTGCCATAGACAAAGTACAATCTAGCATACAAGAGCGGTGCTGCAGAAAACGGCTTTGTACGATGCTCAGCAAAGGAGCTTTATGACCTTTTTTTCCTGGAGGGGAAGAAATAGAATAAGAGTTGTGGTTATTTTGAGATTAAATAAATAAATATATATATATATATACATAAGTTAAAATATTATATGATACATATTTATGTGATAGGAATATATATATATATATATATATATATATATAATAGTTTATATATATAAACTGTTAAAACAGTGCCTGACCCAGAATAAAAAAATATTACCAGTAGCTATTACAATTTTAGTTTGTGGGAGAATAAGGCGGGACAGAAGAGGCAAAATGGACAATTTTTTTCTAAGTTATCTCTCACAAAATCACACACACAAAAAAATTCTACATTATTTGGGAATACTATTGTCTTTTGGCTTACCCTAAGCAGAGAGACAAATTCTGGAAAATTTTAATTATAATGGAGAATATAGCAGATGGGATATTGTTAGAATCCACAAGAATGAATATATAAGCGCAGTGAAACAGGCAAATATGATAACATTTTCAGTCTTTCAAGTTTGTACTTTTTATCTTCATAGTGTTAGGTAGAACTTGACCTAGGCAGTGGCCATTTTGAATTTTTTTTTTCAAGAGAGAGAGAGAGGGAGAGAGTGGTTTTTGCTTTTCCGACACTTAGTTATGTTTGTGGTGCTGGGGTTTGAAACTGGGTCCTCACACATGCCAGGCAAGCACTGAAAACCCTGAGCCACCACTCCAGCCCATTTGAATATTATCTTCCTCAACTTAAAATAAGAACCACCCAATCCCTAAGCTCCTGACCCACCTAATCCCCAAAACCTTGACCCACCTATCCCTAAAACTGGACAATACTCCATCATCATTTAGAGAAAAGGACCCTTCCCTGACAACTCCCCAGCAACACCCTAATTCTCTTTTCCTCACACCCTTTATTTCTACCCTAGTCTGTAAGCAGATTACAGGTCCCAGACTCTTCTGGACCCCCTTCCACAGGTTTGTCCCTAATTAACCTGTGCTACTGTGGAGTGCCGACACTATCCTCTTTATTTCCTTTTCACTTTGACCATACACATCGCACTTGTGTGTGTGTGTGTGTGTGTGTGTGTGTGTGTGTTGCTGGGAATGACAACCAGGGCCTCATGAATGCTAGTCAACCATTCCCCACTGAACCATCTCTCCAGCCCCAGCATTGATTTATTTATTTGGTACAAGGGATGTTCAACCACTGAGCACATCCCCAGCCACCCTCACCCCCATCACACACTGGTGCCTTTTTTTTTTTCTTTTTTTAATTTTGAGACAAGATCTTGCTAAATCATTAAGGCTGGCTTTGAACTTGCAATCTTCCTGCCTCAGCCTTTCGAGCTGCTGGGATTGCAGGCATGCACCACCACCCCAGGCTTTAATTATTAAATGTAAGAGGGCTAAGGATGTAGCTCAGCAGTATATCACTTACCTTGCATATGGGGGGCGGGCAGGGCTGGGTTCCATCCCCAGTTGGAGGGAAGGGGAAGAATTTACTAAATGTAACAGCAGAAAAAATTTAAAACCTATGATTGGCAAATCATAAAAATGTCATTGGTATTTGCCCATTTTGTTAAAAAGACATGTTATACACAGTTTAAGCCATTTTTATAGAAAGTAAAATTATCTTTATGTGTCAAAGTACACAGAAATTGCAGCTTTATCGATCAAGATAGTATTCTTCATGTTGCATATTGGGGATGACTTTGAAGAAGAGCTAAAAATAAAAATTGTACACATTACTAGAGGAAATAGAATTTTAAAAAAGAGAAATTAAACTGAGAGGTATGCTGACAGGGAATATAAAAAGGAAGAAAAGCTTTGATCGCGGTTATTAAGCATTAAAACTGTTTTGCTTTGTCTTTTCTCATAGTGGTTATAGAATGCAGGAGCATTCTGCCTCTGAGCTACATCCCAGCATATTTTTCATTTTATTTTTGAAGCAGAGTCTCATTCACTGAATTTCTCAGGTTAGCCTTGAACTTGCATTTTTCCTGCTTCAGTCTCCTAAATACCTGTGACTATGGGAATGCAGCATCACCCCAGGCAAAGGTTAAAAGGTTTAATTTCCAAAGGAAATTAAAATCTCATTTTTCTACCTTAGAAAAATCAATGATGCTCCAGCACAGTGGAGCATGCCTATAATACCAGTGACCACAAGCCTGAGGCAGAAGGATTCCAGGTTTGAGGTCAGCCTTAGCAATTTAGTGCGCTTCTAAGCAACTTAGTGAAACTGTCTAAGAAAAGAAATAAAATGATAAAATAAAATAAAAAGGGCTGGGTATGAAGCTTAGTGGTTAAGCACCTCTTGGTTCAATCCCTGGTACCAAAAAGTAATAATTATAATAATAATTTTTAAAATCAGTAGTGAGAAATATAAGATCAAATGTTGAGAAGAGTCAAGAGATTAAACTCAGACCAGAAGATATATTCTGAAATGGCATGTTTGGGCTTCATTCTTACCCTACAATTCTTTTCTGTTTTTTTATTGGTGCATTAAAGTTGTACCTATTGAAGAGATTTATTGTTACACATCCATACATACACACTATAACAATATATTTTGGCTCAATTCCCTCCCCAGCACTCCCCCCACTCTCCTTACCCTGTAATTCTTGTTGAATGGTGGAATGAGGTGAGATCATCCTGGAAACTCATAATGGTGGGGTGAGAAGAACTGGTATAATTTCCAGATGAGTAACAAATACCAAGTGTGCAAATATAGTTACCAATTGGTAATATAGGAAGAAAATATTAAGATTTAAAATCAATAGGGGTTGGGGATTTAGCTCAGTGGCAGAGTGCTTGCCTAGCATACGCAAGGCCCTGAGTTCAGTCCTCAGCCCTGAAAAAAAAAAAGAAAAAATAAAATAAAATAAAATCAATAGAAGTGGGGCTGGAGCAGTGGCTCAGCAGCAGAGTGCTTGCCAGTGGAAGGACCTGGGTTTAAAACCCAACAACGCATACACAACTGAGCATCAGAAAAACAAAACCAGATGAAAAAATAAATGAAATTGATTGTCTCTCTCTGTTTGAAAAATAAATCAAAACAATAAAAATTACACATGAAATGTGATATTTTTATGAAAATGGTGAAGGCTAAGACAGGTAACATTTAATTACCAATATTTATTTCTAGAGTTTCCAGCAAAATTTTGGCCAAAGTTTGATCAGTTGCACAAACATAAGGATTTCTTAAGTAAAAATGGTCTCACTGCAATAACTTAGCATTGCTTTAATTAGACCTTCACACTTTAAGTCTGACCCTAGAAGTTATAGGTGAATTTGAAATTCAGAAGTCTGAATTCTGGCTTGGTTTACTGCAGGACTAATCTAATTGTATTACTTGTATTTTGAAATGAGCAAGCACGTGACTTAGCTATATTCTTTTTTTGTAAACTGGCCTGCATGGAGAGGCAACTTGTGATTAAACTGTTGTATATAAAAGGGGAGTCAATTATGTAATTAAACCAACTACGGGCACTAAATCCAGAGCATCAGAGGCCTTCTTTGCACTAAATGGAAGAGATCCCTGCCTGAGATTTCCACAGACACACAAGTCCATATCTGATCCATTGCAATTTTATTTTTTGTTTTCTAGCTAAATATCTCTTTTCACTTTGATCTTTTCCCTACATTTTATAACTGATTAAGTTTTAGCTTACTGAACACTAAAGTGAGACACTTGGACTGGTTCATTAGAGTTTTGGGTGTTTCCAAGGTCTTCAGTTAGTAATTTAACTTTTCTGGGTACTTTCACGGATAACAAATCTTATTAAATACTGTATGTAGCTTGTACTAGTTTTACTTTCAGAATCAGTCTTATTTTCCTAATTTCCACAGACTTGAAATAGATCAGTCTTTTCAGGTACTACTTATAAACTGTTTTTGTCACACAGCAACCTCTCAAGTGAAAAAAAAAAATTCCCAGTATTGGGGATTGAACCCAGAGGTGCTCGACCACTCAGCTACATCCCCAACCCTTTTCATTTTTTATTTTGAGACAGGGTCTTGCTCAGTTGCCTACACTGACCTAAAACTTGCAGTCCTCTTGCTTCAGCCTTCTGAGTTGCTAGGACTACAGGCATGTGCCACTCTGCCTGAAATGGAATTTGATTAAAAAGAAGTTTATAAATGTTATCTCCTTTAATTAATAAAAATATGCAGGGTTTTAAAAATTGTATTTCACAAAATAGCATTATATCTTCCAAAGCATATGCTATATGTTTTGAAACAGTGAAAAGGCAAATACTGAAAGCTAACATGTGCCCGGCATGGTGGCTCATGCCTGTAATTCCAGTGGCTCAGGAGGCTGAGGCACAAGGATTGCAAATTTGAGGCCAGCCTCAGCAATTGAGCAACTTAGTGAGACCTTTTTTATAAAAAAATATAAAGGGTTGGGGATGTGACTCCTTAGTTAAATGTTCCTGGATTCAATCCTTACACAAACACACACAAAAAACAAAACAAAACAAAACCTAACATATAATCACCCTTTAAATAGATAGTGGTATCTTTCATGAGCTACAGAACACCTGCTGAGAAGCAGCTTTGGAGGAAACATGACTAAATTTATCTTGAAGAAGTTGTGTTTTGCATTCCTGTGAGATATCCAAGTATTTTCCAGGAGACTTTTCTGGGCCCAAAGTAATCTATTGTTGATAGCAACATATGCTTTGCAAGGAATAAGCAGGGAAAAATAATATCCCTTGGTTCTAACAATGCTGTTGGTGACCACTGTGAGGATGTTTTCTCATGAGCATGCAGCAAAATCAAGATCTCAGAAGTTGGAAGAGAAAATTGGGCATGTTCAAACAAAGTATGCGTGAGATTCTTTCTAGAAGTTTGGCTGTAAACAAGAAGAAAGAGATAGCCAGGTGGTTGCTTGACGGAAACCCAGGTGAAAGAAGTTACTTTTGTGTTTTTATGGGAGAAACATGGGCATGTTTAAACAGCCTTGAGAAGCCGAACTTGTACAGCATATAACTGTAGACGTGTTAAAATATTAAAATCATAAAGCAAACTGATGTCTTTTATGTTTTACTCAAATCTAAAAAAAAATGTGATATTTTCTAAGAGTGATTAAAAAATAAGACAAAAAATAGCTGTGAGCCCAAGAAACTCGGGAAGGTGGCAAACAGCTGGAGATGTAATCACTGAGTGATTTTATGATGCCAGAAGGTTTTATGAGATTGGGGCAGGTACTGCTTCCTCTGCAGGTGTGATGGCCTGACCCTTCAGGACATACGGGGCTATTGAGGTGCCCAGGGAGAGCAAGGAGCCCAGCTGTAGATGGCAAAGGCATCTTCCTCTCAGGTTGTGTATGTGCCCAGCTTTCCACCCAC
>PVKS010006700.1:0-47309 GCA_004027875.1 Aplodontia rufa
GCATGTTTGGCTGCGGCCACAAACCTCTCTACAGAATGAGCACTGCATGACCTACCTAATGATATTAAACACCGTCTCCTCCATCTTTCCTTATTCTTATTATGGAGTTTCCCTAAAAGCAATGAAGTGCTGGGTTTTTTAAAATTGATTAGCAGATGTGATTTTGCTTACATCTTCCATAAATGCTCTGGCTGGCTGCATACCATTGATTACTAGGGGTTCAGTTTACAGCAACTAATTGCTCTCCTTGCTGGTGTTTTGATACAAAATTCAATAGTGAATATGATTTCAAAACTCTTATCTTTGCAGCTTGAGTCAGAAGTGACTGGAGGCAAACGCAGTGGACTGAGTTCTCCCTTCTTAAAATAATTGCTCTCTCATCAGTCTAGGAAGAAAGTTTCCAAATTGTAGCATTCTAATTGGAAAGTCTGCATTATGCATGCGATGACAAACTATGTTGTGCTGAATGGCATTTTTTGTCCTTTCTTATGGGATTAATTCTATGCCAGATCGTGAACAACGGCTGAAGCCTAACAGGTGAGATCAAGAGCTTTTCCAATTGAACTGGGGCCTCTTAGACCACGAGTCAAGGCCCATTTTGCTTTTTCCTAATCACCCATCATGTGTAGGCAACACTGCTGGAAGGCATGGGGCCAACACTCTTAGGCTGCTAAGAGTTTTCTCCTTTGGGTTAAAAAACAAAAACAAACAAAAAACAACCAAAGAAAGATCAACTACCAGATCACTGATAATACAGTAATAACTTTTCATCAAATCAATTTCTAATCTTTCAGTCAACGTCAAAGATACTCCTAACCTCAAAAATTTATACAGATTTTTTTTTATTAATGATCCCTTAAGTTCTTGAGAAACTGTTTCCCATTCAGCAATCCAAAAGTTATTTACTGAGTAACAACTGTGTCATGCTCAGACAAGTCACTTAATTTACAGTTAAGTCATTTACTTCAGGTTCACCCCTTGTGAACTTCAGCGTCTGAATCTGGTGGTTTCCCAGGGCTCTAGCGATTCTAACCGTTCATAATCCTCTGTCATCGCATGCGCAGCAGAGGTTTATTGGTGTGCCTGTACGTTACATAGCAGCTCCTCTCCTTGGGAACAGTTTTTCGCCCGACTTTAAAGCAGATGTGGGGATCTCCTGAGATCAGCTTGTTCTGTAGACATGACTAACTCCTAGGAAGCCACATGGCCTGTGCCAAGCTCATCATATTCCTTTCTCAAAATTCGTGAATTAGGTGGAATTCTAGCTTAACTGCTCCTGTTCACTTAAATGAGATAATGAGAACACAGGCCCTCTCCGTCACAGTGGCAAGGAAGCAAAGCCTGCAGTGGGAAACAGAGAAGACGGTGTAGCCCTGGGAGGACAGCCTGGGCTTTTGGCTCCTAGGTCCAGTTTCAGTCCTCTGCGGGCCCAGAGTTTCTGCCCTAGTCTTCCATGGGAAATCTCCTATTCACTTAAATAACATCACTATTTTTGGCGTAAGGAATTTTTAACTTGGTTTCTGTCACTTGGAACTGAAAGGGCTAAGATAAGCTCCCAGCAGAGCATATTGGACAGAAAAAGTACTCAATAAGGAATAGATGCCATGGAGATGAGGAGGGCGGTGATGCCTTGATGGCTTTAAGGCCTTAGATCCACAGAATGGATCTAAGGATGCCACGATAGACTGGAGGAGGAAAAGCACAGGACTGGAACTCCCTTTGGACTGCAATATTTAAGTATGAAAGAAGATGCTGTGTAGAAGGGGAAGGGGAGAGCTGCAGGGTGAGGTGGCAAGGCAAAGTGGGCTCTGGAACAGTTGGTGGGGTCAGGGGTCAGTGAGGGGCAGGGAGAAGCCTTGCAGAGATGGAACAGTCAGCAGAGGAATGGGGCGGAGGCAGCAGGGTCCACAGTGACAAAAAGGACATAGATCAGGGTCAAGGAATGAAGGATCAGTAAGATTACTGACTACTTCTAGGCTGGGGGGAGGGGAGGATGGATGATATTTCAGAACAGGGACCTTGAGCTCATGATGCCCAAGAACAGAGGCCACAGACTACCAGGAGGGAGAAAAGTTACAAGCTGTGGTCGCACAAGGAAACATCAACACTTTCACCTCATTCAGAAGGGTCCAGATATCACTTTTTTAATTGAGAAGCAGAAAGATAACATGTGAGGGGCAAGGTTCTACCCCTGATTTTGCAAGATAGGAAAGAAAGTGTTTAACAACTGCCAAAGGATTTAATACAGCTTCAGAGAAACTGGGATTTTACCAAACATGAATGGGATCCTTACTGTCAGCTGTCACAAGTTTCGATTATATAGCATCATCCTCAGGTGAGGAGCAAGGTCCAGCTGAGAAGAGCTGCTGGAGGACTGCAAGTCCAAATTGAGAATCTCAGCAGGAGACGAGACACAAGAACAAAGCTTTATCAGAAGTGTGTGAAGGAGACCAGGTGGCTGCCCTGCAGATTCCAGACATGAGAACTCCTGAGGAGCTGTCTCCACAGGGGCCCTGCCTCTAAGTGGACCACAACCTTTTAGGGCAAAGGGGATACTAGTCTTCCTCCAACAACAGGAGGAAGGAAATACAGACTGCTGCCCAGATGGAAGGGGTTCTTGGGAAACATGTTAGTTAGAGGACATCAAAAACTCTATGAATTGTCTGATTAATTTCTCAAAACTGGAATGTTGTATTAGTCAGCTTTCTATAATGATGACAAGATACCTGAGATAAGCAACTTAAAAAGAGGAAAAGTTGGGGCTGGAGCAATGGCTCGGCAGTTACAGCACTTGCTCGGCACACGAGAGGATGCGGGTTCAAACCCCAGCACCACATACATAACAAAGTGTTGAAGCAACAAAAGCCACATGAAAAATTAAATAAAACTGATTCTCTCTCTTGCTGTCCCTCTCCCTAAAAAAAAAAAAAAAAAGGAGGAAAAATTCATTTTGGCTCAAGGTTTTGGAGGTTTCTGTCCCTGGTGTTTGGTAGCGCTGCTTCTGGGCCTGTGGCAAGGCACTGCATCATGGCAGGAGTGTGTAGCAGACAGCCGCTCAGCTCATGGCAACCAGGAAGTAAAAAGAGAAAGCCAGGAAGGGGCCAGGGCCCCAGTGTCCCCTCCAAGGGCACGCTCTCAGTGGCCTATCTTCCTCCAACTAGGTCCTTCCTCTTTAAGATTCCACTACTGCTCAACAGAGCCAAGAGCTGGGGACCAAGCCTTCAACACACGGGCTTTTGGGGGGCATTCCAGATTCAAACTACAGCAGAGGTGGAAGGTAATTTCTTTAAAAAAGTTAGAAATAATGGCACTCGCCAGAGAAAAGGCAAGCATAGGCTCTCAGTTGGCTCTCAGATGTAGTTTCTGTGTTTAGCCACTGAAGCCCCAGAATGAAATAAAATGAGGTGGCAAAATATACATCTGGGCTCCAGCGTGCGGACTGCCTCACTGGGAAGAGAAGGAATAAAAGGAGAGGCTGTCTCTCTGATCAAGCCTTACAATGGATATGGTGAAGCCCAGGTAAGTCACTCAAGAGTAGACCGATACTAACGGACAGTATGATGGCAGGACGCAACTGTGCGCAGCTGGGTGAGGCAGAGCTTTCCAGAACGTAGAGACGACACAAAACTATCAACTCTCAACAACGAACTGAGACCATCTTTAACTCCCTGGCAGGATATTAAGTTTTGTAATTCAAGTTACAGTAGATGATAACAGAAAAGTTACCCCTGAACTACCCAAAAGAACAGCTGCCAACTGCAATTTCTAGCAAACGCCAACTGTGGAATGAATGGTGAAGGACTGAGCACTGCCCAACCTCACGTTCACAAAAGACGCCACCAGTTTCAAAATGCTTTTGCATTCATTATCACATTTGGGGGAAAATATAATCAGTACATTTCCTATTTTCTTTCTTTCTTTTTTTCTTTCTTTCTTTTTAAAGAGGGACAGTGAGACAGAAGAGAGAAAGAGAGAATCAATTTTTTATCTGTTTTTCATGTGGCCTCTGTTGCTGACACTTAGTTGTCAGACCCCAGTACGTGGTGCTGTGTACGTGTGTATGCCAGGCAAGTGCTGTAACCGCAGAGCCACCTCTCCAGCCCACATTTCCTGTTTTCAATGCAAATATATATTTTAAATTCTTGGTTAATTTTCTTGCATGGGCAAAACACAACCTGAGACATCATTTACAGATTATTCAATCACCTGGCAAACCCTTACTTAACAAAGAAGTTTTAGTCCAGGCTTATAATCTAGATTTCATACTACACAGCTCGATCTGAAGAAAATTCTTTCATTTTATGCTTCATGGATATGTGAGAAATTTTGTCCAGGCCAAACAGTCCTTGAGAAGAAAAACAGTTTTCTTACATTCCTGAAGGTGACTTTTTTCAGTACGGCCCTTTCTTAAGCAAGATGCGAGCATCAAAAATACCAGGAACTGACTAGTGGTCTTGTGATATTTTAAAGGTGAAGTCTCATTATGTTACAGACCTTTTAGGCAGTAACACAGTACTCAGGTACGCAACTTTTACAGATTTTCCCTGTGTTTAAATTTGGCATTATCTAACTCCCCTTTCTGCAGCAAGGCCATCTGCCTTGATCCCAGCAGCTTCTTCATCATGGTGCGAACACACAATCAGTGAGATCTCCCTGATTTGGCTCACCAGCAGGATCAGAGAAGGATATGTAAGAGGCAGAAACGGCGAAGTTCTGCCCAGACCACAGGTATTAAGTTCAGCTCACTTTCAGCTTCATTTGCTAGGAAGATTATTAGACACTGTTGTGACTTTAAAAGGCCAGAATCAGTGTCTTTTTACAGCCCAAAGTAATATGCATTAGTGTGAACTTTTCTGTTCCCTGTCCTAAATTCTATAAAATTATTAGGAGGTGAGAAGAGATAGGCTTAATAAAGAGCTCAGAAACTACTAATTTACAAGTTGAGTGTTAGGGTTTTTTACTGCTTCAATCTTTATTTAACATGTATGACTTTAGTGGAATAAAATGACCCCACTGAACGCCTTCATCTAACAGGTAGGGGAACAGTCACCTGGCTCCAGGTTCCCTGCATAACAACATCTAAGAGCTTCTCCATCCTGTTTTCAGGACCAAGTCCATTCCTGGGGAACCACCTGGTCATGGTTCTAGAGCGCAGGGACCACACGTGGCGAATGGTATTCCCCATGATCCCCAGCACAATGGCTTATGGATCACAGGCTCTTCTGAGTTAAACTGTTGGAGACATGGGGAGCAAGACAGGAAAAGATGATGGAAAGAGGAGAGGGATTTACATATAAATCATCCTTCTCACAAAATCCAGGTAGCTTACCCCAACGAAGCATCTTTTAAACCCCATAGACTGAATTATGTTTCATCACACCCCCACCCCCTCCACACTTAGATGGAACCAGTCCTTCATCCCCAGCCTCCACCACCATTTTGGCAAGTCTTACGTTGGAGATAATTTATTAAAAAAAATCGACTCTGACTTCTATTTCATCTCTTTGCTCATTCTCCTGTCCCTCCTCTGACCACACGCTAATATGTTCCCCCATGCATGCAGCCTACAAAGCACCATGCCGCACAGCCAAAGAGAAATTTAATAAGCTCCACAGCTCCTTTCTATTCCATCACGCTTTCATAGGAGTGCGTGTCTGTGGGAGAACTCGCAATTTAGCTATTGGCAGATCCTTGTATTCTCTCAACCTGGTGACAGAGAATTGAAGGGCAAAGCAAGGCAGGAAGGCTCAACTCTGAATATTACAGGCAAGAGAACATTCCAGCAGGGGTGAACTATAAGGCAAAACTCTTCCTATTCAATTGTGTCCTCCTCTATTTTTGTTCTTACCAAACCTCTTTTCTGGTCTCACAGATGGTACTACTTTCCCACATCTCTCTGATCAGCCTGACCTCTTCACCTTAATCAGATTTGGGTTTCAACCTTTGCTCCAGCTGTGAATCATCTTCCTTTTCCTACAGGGCAAAATACACAAAGTCCTGAGCTCTGCTGGAAATGATTTTAAACACTTGCCCGTGCAGTTCAGGCCCTATCCTCCTCCAGCACCACCTGAGCAGCTGCTCTCCCTCCTCCAGACCCTCCCGCTTCAGCTACATCTTCCCCCACTGCACCCCATCTCCTAGTGATATGATGTCTGTACAATCGAAGTCTGTCTGTCCCCTCTCTCATGTACTTGGTTTTAAAATTTCCTCCCCACAGGTCCCTTTTCTGATGAACTTCCTTCATGGAATCTTTTGTGAAAGCTTTCACATGAAAATAACTGCCTGCCAAAACACAAAAATAAAACTATAATAAGTTGCAAGGGCCTTACAATTTAAACACTTAGAGTAGCTTATTTTGTATGAAGGCTGAGGTGTCTGATAAATTAGAATTCTCCATGTGGTACAGGACTTATCATTAAAATAATGACATTAATGAGAATGATATTAGTAACATCTTTTCCACCAGCACATAACGGTGAAAATCTTGACTATAAGGTCTTATAAACAAAAGATAATTAATCAATTTAATATGTAACTGTGTGATAAATCTTTTGAAGAAAGGTAAAAAGCCAGTAAGGAACTGTAACATTTTACGTAATTTCTCTTTTGTAGTGGCTAGGGAAAAATGGCTAATTAGGTTTTTCAATGGAATTCTTTTGATCGCTGGCCACTTGGTGCAGTTTTCTTGATCCAGGTCTTCAAAGCTGGGATCACAAGTTTTAATTCAAATATTTTCAGCTGAACATTAATAACTCTTAACTTTCCTAACTGATAAACAGCTCTAATTAAGCCAAACTGGTGTGGGCTACAGTACTAAAGGCTAAATGAGTAGTTGTCATTATCTTTCTCAGAATCGCCTACACTATTCCCCCCCAGAGCTGGAGGCCCAGGCAAGGGCTCCGGAGAAGGTGGAGGGGCCGCAGTTCCCCCCAGGGCCCAAGAACTCGTGAGGATGCAATTCTGTCTCATGAATACTCACTAGAATTGCCCGGTAGCTGTCCCTCCCTCCCCTATTTGGCTGACGGATCCCTCAGACAAGGAAAAGGCGCTCCCCCTCTGGAATGTATTCTGCAAGAGATGCCTTTTCAGAAACCACCCTTCCAGGAGCCGACATGAATATTCACCACAGTGTACTGGCCACAGGGGCCAGTCTCCACGCCATGAACACTAATCCTTTGCAATATATTCCAGGCAAGCTACCAGGGTAAACTCCCATACAGAAACTAGGCTTTCCGGTGATGGTTACTGAAAGGCTGGAAACCTGAGTGAAGGAGACAGAGATGAGTAAATTGCTCCTGCCCAAGACTCTGCTGCAGCTAGATCTTGCCACATGGACTCAAGCACAGCATGAGAACACTGCACTCTGCGAATTAAACTCCCTTTATTTCTTTTGTTCAACTGGCTCATCCTTCCTCATCAAGAACAAACATTTCTCTCCCCTATGGCTCTCAGCCCAATTGTTTCTACTCCTTCTTTCTTCTTTTGGCTGATAGGACCTACATGGACATCCTGAGAACAGAGTCCTGGTACCATAGGGCTCCAAAATGCAGATGCACTTGCACACAATATCCCACACCTCTCAGATCACTGACCTGACTCACACTCAGAAAGCACAGACAGAAAAGATCAGGTACTTTCACAAGCCAGGGAAGAAGCCTTGTACAAGGGGGTGAGATCTCAGGTTTCTTGGGATCCTCCCATTCTGGCACTTAACCCTGAAGAGCAGACACTGAAGGTGCAGAACAGGACACCGTTAAGGCAACCAGTCTTGAGACACCAGATGTTTCCGTGCTGGGGGCTGGAAAGCATCCCTGAAGTAATCTCCAAGGAGCAAGTGCCAGAACTGTGTGCGTGTGCACTCTAACACCCTGAGAGCACTGAGAAGCTGGGGGCTCTCACCGCATGAGCAAGTAAGGAAGCAGTGGGAATGCCAACTATCTCCTTAGCCAAATGGCCACAAGGGGCTCTGCTAGCTCTCCCTAAACCTCGGATGGACCCAAGGACTGCCAAGCAATGTGGTATAAGGAGCAGCAGTGGCACCAGATGTGAGACGGGAGCCCTACTCTGTCTCTATTTCTCAGCAATAGTAGCCTTGTAGATTTTAATCTGTTAAATGGGTGGCGGAAGAGAAATAGGAGAAGAGAGGGTGACAGATACTCATTTAGATGATTTGTGATTCTTTTTTAAAAAATCTATTTTCTTACATTTAATTACAAAGTGATATATGACAAATCCTTTGGTAACTTTTTCTAAAATATCCCATTATAAAAGGTAATATACTAAATTGCAAAAATCTGAATAATATATTAAATTATTAATATATTAATAAGTATTCCATAGTAATAGACTATTTTAAAAACAACATCTTGGAATAACCTCAATATCTAAAACAGATGAAAATAAAACTAAGAGGTTGGGGAAGTGGCTCAGAGGTAGAGCACTTGTCCAGCATGCACAAGGCCTGAGGTTCCATCCATAGCATCACCAAAAAATAGAGGAGAACCTGTTCTACTGAGGTCAGAGTAGGTGAGCTCAGCTCATCCTCCTGTTGGTTCCCTCTCATTACGCAGTCCACAGGGCTCATTCCCCCACAAACACAGGAAAAACCACCTGCTCATGGTATGTATATTGTCCTCAAACCAAATGCTGATTTCCAACAGTCATATCTTTTAATAACAGGCTTGCATTGTTTTTCACATTTTAAAACTGTGAAAGGCAAATGAACTTCCCCGACTCTTCACTTTTACCTACATAGGCCAGGGATGTTAGTGAGGAAGACCTGAACAAGCAAAACATTAATAATCTATGGCCCACAGACCTTACTTTTGTAAATGAAGTTTTCCTGGGACATAGCCACGCCCCTCAGGAGAGCTGAGTAGTTGCAACAGTGACTGTACGCCTGCAAAGTCTAAAAGACCTACCACCTGTCCAGTTACAGAAAACACTTGCTAACCTCAGAAACAGGAAAGACTAAAGCCATTCTCAACTAGCAGTCAAAAGTTATGGCTCCAAGGTATGAAATAAAGTTACAGTTTAAGGCTGAGCTTAACTTAGAAATGTCTAAAATTTCTTCTATTGAATGTTTTAATAGAATTTTATGCAGCAAATTCCACATGGAGTTTTTAGGTTTTGCAACAGTCGCAATACCATCTTTGTTTCTGTGACAACTGTACTGACAATTCTTGGCTTGCCTTTCACACCAAATTTCTGGTATTTTTCCTAAAAGAATTAGAAAGGATATTGGGCCAAAAGAAAAAAAAAAAAGCTCCAATTAAAAATGAAAACTGTTCCTGACCTTATTTCCTTAAACCGTTGAAGTGCCAAGAGTTACGTTTACAAACTGAAGTCATACAAATAGGATAGTTGGCCATTATACTCTAGATCCCTATCAAAGGGGATGGAAGTAGTAGTGTAGAGTGAAGAAGTCAGAGACATTTAAAGTCAATAAACAACATGCCATTTGCAGCCAGATGGATGGAAATGGAAATATGCTGAGTGAAATATCCCAAACTCAGAAACTTAAGAGCTGAATGTTTTCTCTCATATGTGGAAGCTAGAGTAAAATCTAAGACAGGCTAAAAGTTAGCTAAGCTTAAATAATAATCTCAATATAGGTGAAGTTTCCCACAAGCAGGGGGAACTATAACTATGAAGGTGGTGGAGAAGGGAGGGAGGCAGGGAGGGGAAGGCAGGATTAGGGTGGTTATCAATGCAACTATAAACTCTCGACTCCCATGAGAAGCCCAACTATACATAGGCAGGCAGAGAAACTCAGAAATTTCAAAATAAATACACATGGATATGCTTATTTCTATCTATAACATGCAGGTAATGCAGAGGAGACGTGAGAGCGGGGAGTGGACAAAGTGGGGAGATCCTGGACTAGGATCAGCCTTAACTTACTCTGTCACTATCCATGCGTGCATGAATATGTAACAATTCCCTCCAATATGTAGGACTATGTCGAACAAATTTAAAAAAACTATGCCAAAAAAAGTTAAATGGTCATTGACAAGGCAATTAAAATGACAAGGGTAAAATAATAATACATCAGTTATAGAGAAAGAGGCACTATAGACCAAACTACACCACGCAACTCCACCGCGCTACGGACCAAACTACACCACGCAACTCCACCGCGCTGCGGACCAAACTACGCCATGCAACTACACTGTGTTGTTTGTTGGGCATCAGGAGAAAATGGATTTGTACGGATCCCTCGCCATCTCTCTAGCTCTGTCTACTGTGGTAATAAAAGGCACTTTACAAGACAGCTGGCCAGGGCAGTGTGTGACCACAGAACAATGAAAACCTTACAGTACTTGGTGTTTTAGCAGAACTGCTCATTTAAAATCTTCAGTGAAACCAGTTTTAAATAGACAAGTCTGTTTAACATGCCCTTCCCAAGCAGATCCAACTAACCTCCATGAATCCCTAGTTGTCTCTGAGTCTTAAGTGGACAGCTAAAAATCTCACTGTAGTAAACATAATTATGACAAAACTATTTTCCTATTTTATTAGGAAGGCTGCTATTAACAAGGTATTTTTTAATCTGGTTACCAGCAATTTTCAAATGATTTACTATAGAAAGTTGTTTTATTTTTTTTTCTTCTTCTTCTTCTTTTAATGGTACTGGGGATTGAACCCAGGGTTTTGAGCATGCTAGGCAAGCACTCTACCACTGAGCTACGTCCCCAGCCCTCTATCTATTTCTAAAAGTGTTACTATGGACTTTCTAATAAAGACAGTACTTTATTATATGTATTTTATTATATTGTTAATCTAAGAGAAGAACTGAACACAGAAGGGCTAGATTGCAGGAAAATAACCAACAAGGATTTGCCTCAGACTAGGGGACAATTAAATGGTAACTGCTTAATGGAATTAGGAACTTATCTACCACACTAGACTCTAACCATAATCATCCCTACCCACAAGGTTCTTGAGCTAAGTATATGACAAGGAAAAGTTCAGCAAATGAGAACAAAGAAACACTATTGCTAACAGAATTTTTGGCTCAAAACCCTAATGCAAAAGGCATGGAACACGGAACACTCCATATGTTTGAGCTGGGTATGCCTGAACAGTTTCAACCCAAAGCAAGCCAGGAGGACTGCTCTATTCCTTCTTCAAAACTCAAAACTCGGTTCTTCAACCACTAAAATTTAAGGAATGATCAATCCAATATATATTCTAGTACCAAAAAACTAGGGTGAATATGGGAGAGATATTGCCCCCCACTGCCTCGGGCCGAGTTGTCCCTGGGTCGAGCCAGTAGCCTTAGCCTTGCTGCTCTAAAAAAGAGGAAGTAAGCATCTCCAAGGCCAAAGAAGGATGGTGCTGTTCGCCACTTTGTTATGAAGACAGGAGAAGAGAGAGGAGAGATGAAGGAAAGAAAGGAACAGAGGCAAGGCAGGGCCTCCTCCTAGGCGGGAGTGGTCCTGTCCCAGGTCACCTAAGGCCCAGTAGGGCACAAGAGACACAAAGTGATTCCATTGAACTGTGGCTTGCTCTTTCAGTACTGCAAACTCACATTTTAGGGAGGAGTAAAGATGGGTGTAGATAAAGGCACAATGAAGGGGGACATTTAAATTTCTTCTCTCAAGATTTAAAATCACAGTACTGCTCTAATTACCTTCCCACTGAATGTACTTCTCATTTCAAAAGTTCCCAAAGCCCAAAACACTCCCTGTAATCCTGCAGAAAACAAAATGATACAAACAAATGAACAACAACAAACAATCCTACCACATTATCCAAGAAGTTTAAGAGGAAGAACAGACTGGAGGTGGGGTCACAGTCACTGCCCATTTCCTTTTTGAAAGTCACAGGTGTTGTTTCATTCCAGGGCAGGTGGGTGTGGGTTTTTAAACTTTAGTTATTAAATGCTGAAAATGTTATTTCTAGAGGGACTTTTGACCTAATTTACTACTATGAGATAACATGGATATGCAGTGAAGTAATATTGGAATTTTCTGTGTACATAAGAACAGTCAACTCTCTATAATCTAGTTAGGTAAATAGATGCAATCTTTGACCAAATACTTCTGGTTAACAAATTTCACATGGGTTGTCAATTTTAAAACTAATTCAGGTATGATAAAATATACTTTACAACAGTAAAACCACACCAATTAAAATTTATTCTCCCTCTTCTCTTCTCTTTCTTTCTCCCCCCTCCCCCCAGTGTTAGGGACTGAGCTCAGGGCCTTGCACAAGCTGGGAAAACATTTTCCCACTGAGCAATGAGCCAACCCCTATTTTGATCAATCAGAAACAGTACTGAAGACCTTCCCTGTCCCCCAAACTTCATTACGTGCATGAGTTATCATTATGCTGGTAAAGTACAGGAGACCAATTACAGAAAACCAGATTAAATGTTTGTAACAGAAATTTATAGTTTTTTTAGAAGTAAATTCATGAATAAGAAATCAAACACATACAATTAGTAGTATCTCTCAGTTTGGGTCCAAACTGGATAATAAGAGGACAGGTTTTTTAAAATTTAGAGAGCATATTTGAGGCTAAGAGTAATACAAAATATAATTATTACAGTATTATTTAAGATATATCCACAAGCTGTGGCTGAAAGGGCTGCTTTAAAAATGATAGGGGGTGGGCATGTAATCCCAGCTACTTGGGAGGCTGAGGAAGGAGGATCACAAGTTTGAGGCCAGCCTGGGCAAGTAGTAAGATCCTGTCTCAAAATAAAAATAAAATAGAAACGGTTGGGGATGTGGTCAGTGGTGAAGCTCTTGCTTAACAATTTTGGGTTTCTGGGGCTGGACCAGTGGCTCAGCAGTTTCGGCGCTTGCCTTGCATGCACAAGTACGCGGATTAAAACCCCAGCACCATGTACACAATGAAGTGCCGGAGCAACCAAAGCCACAAGAAAAACTAAATAAAACTGATTCTCTCTTTCTCTCTCACTGTCTCTCTCTTTAAAAACAAAACAAAACAAACAAACAAAAACAATTATGAGGTTGTGGGTTCAACCCCTGGCACTATAAATGGAGTGGAGGAAAGGTCCAAATATATACTTTGGGTGAGTTGTATGGTATGTGAATTACATCTTAACAAAAATGTTTTTAAAAAATAAACAACTCATGAAATGTGAAGATATATAAAAAATTTCCAAAGAAGATGTAAAATGTCACGCAAGAGGCAATGTTCCAAGTTGTTGGCAAGGTAAGCCAACCCATTACCATGTCCAATCAATTTCTCAGCCAACCTTGCTAGGGCTGACCACATAACTCAGTTCCACCTGATAACTGAGTAGACTTCAATTACAGCTTTGGCTTTTCCTAATGAAGAGAGACAGATTTGACCGGTAGGAGCTTTGTTCTTTTATCTCTTTGCCCTTCTACTTTCTGCCTAAACACGGACATGGTATTTAAAGTTGTAGCAGTTGTCTTGTTTCTCTGGGATGAAAACACATGTGGAAAAGACCAAGAAACTTGCAGAGCTCACTGAACTGCAAAACCACACCCCCATGGACTTTTTGTTATGTGACAGCAAAACAGACAGACAAAAAAGCAAAACAAAACAAAAATAAAATTAAAAAAAAAAAACGTTTTAGGAGTCTTTCTCAGTGAGATTTTCTGTTATTTGCAGCCAAATGCAAGCTCCCTTGGAGCAGTGAGTGCTAGTGACAAAAACAAATGTCGTCAGGTCTTAGTCACAACATTTAATGGAAGTTTCTATACTTTACAGCCTTAGGAAATCAGTGGGCTGAATCAGAAGATGAGATGTGTCCTGTTTCCAGTTAGGGCCACAGAAGGCTGCAGCACTGAGCAACAAATTAGAATCTGTGGAGATGGAATTTTAGCATGAACTGCATTGCCGTGCTCATGGCGGAAAGAAAGAGAAGGCCAAACTACACTTTGGTTTCCTAAATGAAGACAGTGAGAACAGCTAATGTTCAAGGACTACTTGCAGACATGGTAACCAAGAACCATTAGCAATCTCTAAATGTTAAACTGTATGGAAGACCTAAATCATCTCGCCTGGTGTATGGTTACAGTAAAACAATCATAATCATCCAGGGACATGGTTTCTGGTATCACAAGGTAGAAAGAAGAAAGAGGATCCTCACCATTAGGTCTTAAAGGCAGCAAGGAAAGAATTCAGGAAGAAGTAAGCACATCCTCTGCATTTATCTACATAACCAAGACCCCTTACACCGAATCTGATACATCACAGAAAGAGGCAACGCAGCAGAAAAATATGATTCCTTGGCAACAGTGAAGCAGGTCTCAGAGATTGCTGAAAGGAGTCGTTGAGGGGCACCAGCCCGTCACCATAGTAGTTATGCTAGGAGAAGGATGCAGAAATGGAGGCACATTGTGGGAGTGAGGCAAGGGGAGGAGGTGGAAGACTTCTTGGTCTTGGAGTTTCTGCTTGTTTTTTAACTAGATATACAAGAATGTTTTGGTCAAGTGCTTCTGTGGTCACTAGTTTACAAAGGGCTAATGGCTAAGCTTAAAAAGGAGAGAAAGAAAAAGAAACAGACAATGTCAGGGGCTACTAAAATGCATTCCAAACATCTTTTTGTGTTTGTTTTTTTCAAACAGGGAGGGAAGAAGGGAGAGAACCAACTTTTACTTATTTATTCATCTGGGCTTTGTTTCTCCGACACTTGGTTGTGTTTGTAGTGCTGGGGTTTGAACGTGGGTCCTTGCACATGACAGGCAAGTGCTCCCAACCTCAGAGCCACCACTCCAGCCTCCATCCCAAACATCTTATGAGGTGCTAAAATTGGGCTCCTGGGGGAAAGTCTCTGAGTTAAGGGTACTTGGGGAATATGAAGATTTTCAAAGGTAGACTACTTCTTCCGATTAATTCAAAGATTTAATTAAAAGATGTAGTAAACCAATTTGATGTATTAAAATGGTGGAAATTTCAGTCAATCTGCTAAACTCCTATGCTGCTGTTAGCCACACTTCGTGGCCCTGCATGGCCTATACTGAGGTGACAGTGTGTGCAGCATCTGCCAAAGCAGAGGCACAGGAAGAGGCACCTGATGTGCTCTGCTCAAGTGCTTTTCCAAGGAGCATAATTCTGTTTTTTTTCCAAGTTTTCTTTTTTAATTAAGAAATTTATTTATTGAACAATCAAACATGCTTCTAATGAAACAATATAATATATATATATAAATTCTGAAAATTAGATTTACCCCCAAGAGTCCTCCCCAATTACTCACCCTTATCCCTCTTCCCCCCTCCTTCCATAATTCCATAATTTTGTTTTTTAAGATGACTGGGGAAGTATTTGTTTTAGAGGTATCTTAAATAACAATTCTGGGTAATTACTAAACATGTATTGTGAATGAAATATTGGGTCAAAAGGGGCTGAATCCTCTGTAGAGATGTCTTCTTGATGGGTTAATCTTTGAAAACTAACAGGATTTTTCGTTTCGTGTATCCAGCTATATATTATGATGACTAGCTGTCAAGTTCCCCAATCACTCAAGAGATAAATGGTTGACATATGAGGTAAATCAAACGCGCACACACACACTTTTGTTTTGAGGGGGGGGCATTTAGCCTTTCCTGCTTTTCCAAAGAACATCTGAATTCTAGCGCCTCTCCAGTATTTTTCCACATATAACTTAGTTGCCATAGCAATACTTTCTGGTCTTGAAATTTCTCTAGGATAAAACTGACTAAGGCCTATTAACCATGCCTCCAAATTCTGCTATCTGTTTCTAGGCTCCAGCATTTCTGGACCTTTAAAGTGTTCACATTTCCAACTCTAGCATCGACTGAGAACCAAGCACATAACTCCTTTGATGATTTTTCTGGGAACCAGAGCTCTGAGATCTGAGGGAGATACGAGAAGACTTCAGTGTGCTGCAGATAGGCACACAGAGGAACAATACTTAGTAAATAAATCATGGATCAGGGAGACAAGGAAGAGTCCCTCGGTTCAGGGCTGTGACAGACGACACTCGGCATGACTGATAAGAAGTAAATTCTGTAAAATATCTTTCCAATTTCAACTAGAATTATAGGCAATCTTAATCCAAGTCAGAGGAGTCATATATTTGGATGTTAGTTGTATTCTTCAGACTATAAAAAGGAAATTTCTAGCTCTCTAGGTTGCAAAGAAGGCTGTCTTAATGTAAATAGATGTTCTGCTTGCTAGTGCAGCACTCTAGCAGAATGAAACGGGAGCAGAATACAAGGTGGGAGGCTAGCGTCCTCACCTGTGTTAATATCAGTGCCTACTCCAGAGCTTAATCTCAGTCATTTGCTGGGGGTGCCAGATCTTTAGCAGTTTCCTCACATACACTTAGATCAGACTACACTGAGCAAATATGATGTCCAATTTAGTTGATAGATAGAAGTCCCTTTAGTGGCACTAACACACTATGCTGTCAGATCAGTCAATGAGTGTTTATTGAGTACTTGCAGCACACAGTACCGTATTAGTAGACACTTGAAATCTGCTGCAAAGATCCATGTCCATCACAATATTTTAAAAAATCACTATCTTCAAGATGATCGGTGGTCCTACTAGAGGTTGAGGGCAGTACAGATGTAGGAAATACTCAAATAATTACAAACATTACTTGAGCCATTAGCCTCCATTCCTCTCCCCATCCTTATTGACTAAGCCTTCATTTGGAGCTATTAAATAGGAAACAAAATGGAGTGGTCTGATTCCTCTCCTTTTCCTTTTCTGTGCCTCTCCTTTGGGAGGGAAGTGAATGTGCAATAGTTTGGTAGGGTGGTGAGCAGTTGGAAGAAGGAAAAGTAGCAGTCTAAGAGGATCTTAGGCAATTCACAAACTGAATAGATAATCTAGAGTTGGTTGTAGCCACACAATAGTGCAAAGGCAATTGAACCTGGCATGGGCTTAACAGTTCAGAGGAAAAAGAAAAACAGGTTAGGATGAATAAGGACTATAGTGGTATATACAATTTATTTTTTAAAGAATCAACTTGCTATTTCTTCTCTTCGCCTATGTTTAATAACTACAAGACATAAACTGATTTGTGGTTCAGATATTTATTCTGTGCCATTCTCCTATAAGTGGTAGAACTGATTTTTTCCTTCTGCACAATAAAAAGAGCTTCATCCCCAGAGACTAAAGAGATTATGGATACCCATCAAGAACACATTTTGGGGGGCTGGAGCAGTGGTTCAGCAGTTATGGTGCTTGCCTGGCATGTGTGAGGATGCAAGTTCAAAAAAAGTCACATGCAAAACTGAATAAAATTGGTTCTTTTTTTCTGTCTCTCCCTCTCTCTTTAAAAAAAAAAAAAAAGAACACATTTTGGGGGCCTGGAGTGGTGGCCCAGTGGTTACAGCATTTCCCTGGCATATGTGAGGATGTGGGTTCAAACTCCAGCACCATGTACACAATGAAGTGCTGGAGCAACGAAAGTCGCATGAAAAACTAAAGAAACACACCCACCCCTTACTGTCCCTCTCTCTCTTTAAAACAAAAAAGAAAAAAGAAAGAAAGAAAAAGAACACATTTTGGACTAGACCCATTTTCCCCTAACAGATTGCACTGACCTACATTCCAACTGAGGAACTGAAAACACCACGTGTTACTGACTCCTTACTCCTCACAACACCATGAGAGCCTATGGGCACACTCAGCTGCATTTACTGGCACTGCATCATCTGCACATCCTATTTACTTACAGTTAGGTTTGTTACTTAAAGCATTCTGGGTATTTTACTTACATTACTGCACATATCAATTACAAAACCATTATTTTCAAGCTAATGTAAAAATTGTTAATTTAATTGACTATCCTATAATTAGGGTTTCAACAAAGTGCTGTCATTTATCAGCTGAAAAAGACCGGGTGATAGGTGTATTTAGTGCATAGCATATTTGATTTCTTATCTTAGCCTGAAAACACTTAAAAGAATATCATGATTAGCAAGTAAAAAGATAGTAAGTCTTAAACTAAGGTGACAGAGGGACTATAAACGAAGACATTAGGTAGGTTTGGTTGGTTATTATGACTCTACCCTGGTCTTTTTATGTGGTCAGGCCTCTGAAGATTTCCTGTTATTTAAATTTTAGTGTTTTTAAAATGGCATAGAAATGATATAATTACTACTCAATTACCTGCTTTTAAGGTACATTCTAGGCAATTTCTTTCTTTTTCCTCTAAAATAGAATGAGTAAATTTTGCTATGTCTAGCAACAACATAGACAAACTCCTTTATTTCCTAGTTATGTTGTCTTGGGAAAGAGATGCAAAAGACAGGTGGCAGAGAGAGTTTCCTATTAAATGCTGAGAACCAGGATGCCTAGTTGGACACAGTGGCACACACCTGTAATCCCAGTTACTTCAGAGGCTAAGGCAGGAGGATAGCAAATTTGAGGCCAGCCTGGGTAAGAACTCAAGGTGAACCTTGTCTCAAAACATGTAACCTAGGCCAATTCCTGGTGTTGCTTCTCTAGGAGCTGGCTGAAGCAAGGTAAGCCAGAAACAGAGAAGGTGGCTTTTGAAGGGGTGAGGGCCTCTCGTTCCGGGCCCTCCTCTCCGCTTCTGCTACTCATGGAATGCTAACGGGAGTGGGGTGGGGCGGGTGTTTTTAGGAGCTAGTGTTGTATACACAGAGAGCAACAAAACGTCTTAGGCGGTTGCCCCTCGAATTCCTCCCTGCCTGTTGCTTTCCCTCCCTCCCTCTGCTCCTGCAGTGTTCCTGGGGTACTTCCACCCCAGGGCCTTGGCACTATGCCTGTGGTGCTCACCCCTGATCCCCAGATTCTGCTCAAACGCCACCTTTCTCAGTGAACTTTCCTGACCACCTAACCTAAAACTGCATGTCTCCACCCCTCCTCTTCCCTCCTGACTTACCTCGGTACCTTTAATGTCTAACATACTGCAAATAGTGTCTGTTTACTGTCTGTGTCCCCTCTTCCACTAGAATACCAGCTCCAGGAGAGCACCAATGTTTATTCTATTTATTCAGTGCTTTATCCCCAGTGTCCACTACGGTGCCTGTCGCAGAGTAAAAGGGTTAATAAATGCTGAATGAATGAAAGAAGACGAAAAGAGTTCGAAAGATGGCTGGAGATGATGTTTCAAGCTCCCATCTCCAGGAAACTGTAAGGTATCAGTACCACACACATTAGGAAGATTGGCTACTGCTGACTATTTTCTGTCAGAAAAGAAGGGTCCGCTTGTCTACCTGGCCACAGGGCAACCTCTCAGGAAAGGAAGAAGTGATTTCTGTGGATGAAAACAGCCAAACAAAAGAAATCTTATCCATAAAACAGTTACATCTTCTCTTAGAAATAAAGAATGCAGTGATCAAAATAAATCAAGGTTGAGACCTTTGCCTCTGAAGTCACCAACTACAGAGAAACTTGAATTTTCAAAGCTTGAGTACCATGCGATGGGGCCCCACCTCAAAAAGGTAAGGAACGTGTGTCCAGGCTGTGCAGCTCCCTGCCCTTCTAAAGCTGGGGGCAAGGCAGCCTCGGCTCTGTAACTTTCTCCCTCTGAGTGTTCATACAGAACCACCGGGCTATGCAGGTACAGTGACTAGGAAAGTCAGTCAGTCATCATAAGCAATAGAAGCCATGGGTCAAAGGTTACTGACTAATCAACCTGTCATTGGTCAATTACCCATCCCCATGAAGAGGTGCCACTGATCTAGTTTCCTATCAATAAATGTCTATCTGGGCACATCAGCTGCTGCAACCACAGCCTGCCAGGATATCCAGCACAGTCCACAGACATTGGTGGCTAGGAAATCTCTCTCCCTTTCATCTTAATAATGTCATAGAAGAGGCAAATGCAGTTCCTCACAACATAATGTTAGTTTCACTGAGACGTGTCTCTTTGAACGCTCAGCTAGTTATTCAGAGCTTCAATTGCATGGATTTTCTTACTGAAAAAAAAAAAAACAGTACCTGGGCTTATGGAAGTTGGGGGCTTCCTACTGTGCTGAGACACACAATTCTGCCTCTAGTTGTGTTCTTGCTCATCATCCTCCCTCTGAGTAAGGAAAAGAAAAATTGTTCTGGCGGGAATCGTTTTCATTCCACATTTAAAGAAAACCAAACGGATACTGCTCTCTCTTGCCTTAAGCCTGAATAACACACTTTTCTGGAGTCAGATTCAACATCTCTGATTCTCTGGTAGAGCTAGAGGCCAAGGTGGCCTTGTCCATGAATAGCCTGTTTGTCTTCAATTGTCACCCTGGTAACGACCTCATGAAGTTCCTGCTGAATCTAAAATTGTAGATTTCCTACTATACCTGCTACAATTTCTCCTTCTATTTTGATAGACCGCCTTATTGGCACATTCAACCTATCAAGGGAAGCCTATCTGCAGCTGCCTCCGGCTATATATGCCAGGTGAGGCTGGGAGGAGCCAGCCAGTAAACAAAATGCAAATGCTGTGCCAGGAGCTATAGACAGAACACACGGGGTAGCTGAAGAGGGAAGTCTCAATACACCCAGCAGAGGGGGAAGGTTAGAGATGCACTCCCTAAGGAGCTGAGTCTGGAAGGGGCAAAAATAAAGACAGGTAACAAGAAGGTGGTAAAAGGTGCAAGCAGCATGATCAAAGATTTGAAGGCAAGGGCTTAGAACCAGCAGGTGCTTAGAACTGGCAGGCGCTTAGAACCGGCAGGCGCTGGACAGGCTGAGGTGCAGCATGTGTAGGAGCACGTGTAGGGGCCCTGGCCAGGTGGAGGCCCAACAGACAGGGGAAGCCAGATGGTGTTAATGCTTTAGCCGGCACTGTCTCCTGATGGCAAACGGTGGCCACATCAGGTTGGTGGTAAAGGACAGGTGGAAAGGGATGAGTACAGGTGGAGAAGGAAGGGTCAGATGGAAGTCTGAAGGTCAGAGCAGGGAAACTATAAAGGAACACGATGGCAGCTGAAGGGGATGGAGGAGAGGAGACTGAGTCTGTGGGGTGTTTGGGAGACAGTACTGCCAGAATTCTGGAGCTGGCTGGTAGGAGGGGGAGGTAAAGCAGAGGAAGGAATTTGGAAGTCTCTCATGTTTTCGGCTCAGGCAATGGAGAGATTTGAGGGTGGGGGTGCCACTGAATGAAATGGGGAATCAAGGCATGAGGCAACTGAGAAGGAAGGGGGAGGATAACAGAAGTGTTTTAAACATCTTGGTTTGCGAAGCACATGGAACACTGTCAGATGGTGGCAGTGGTGGGGAGGGGGCACGAAGTACCAGGAAGTGAAGGGAATAAAGAGAACATTAAGAGAGACTGGGCAGAGGTACTAAGCTGCCCGTTTGCTTCAATCTTCATTGGCAGGAAGACTGGTCTTCAAATTAGGAATGGCAGAACAAACATAATAATGAGAAAATTGAAGTCCCAAATAGGTGAAGTGAAAGAGAGTATCCAGTCAATTTAAATGATTTCAAGTCTCCTGGCTCAGATGAGTTACACCCTGAGCCTGCTGAAAGAAATTGCAGATGTAATCTCAGAGACACGACTGGTAATCTTTAAGAAATTGTGGGGACTATAAGGAGTGCCAGAAGACAAAAGAAGGACAACTGTTTCCCAGATTTTTAAAGTGAAGAGGGACAGATTAAAATGGGAAGTGAACAAACAAGTTTCACATAAGCTATGACAAAAATTCTCAAATAACTTATTAAATAGATGGCTGGTGGGTACATTAGTTAATGAATGCAGATGAGAAAAAGGAAGGAGGGGTGTTGCTTGCAGTTCCACAGAATTTTCTTTGTACTGGGAGTCTGTCCAGACTGGCTGTGGCTGGCCTCCTTCCCCTTCCTAGGCACAAGAGAGTTATCTGGCCTGCGGTCCATGCGAAAGGCTTCTCCGATTTGTTGCCTTATGGTACTCAGCCTGCAACATGGCCCTTGATGATAAACGGTTGCCAATTTAAACGAAGAAATAGTCTGAATTTGCCAAGAAACCCAGCATCAAGTCCTTAGGTGTCTGGGGAACAGTAAGCACCACTCGCCTCTGGGGTTACTAGCCTCCACAAACCTGTGCCTGTTACTCACCCACCGATTCATTTTCTGTGTTATTGCTCTTCTTACACATACTGTCTTCAAGAAGAGAACAGGAAACAACAAAGCAAATGTGCAGAACATGGGGGCGGGGAGGCACCTCCACCCCGGGCAGACTACGAAAGACAATTCTTACATGAGCATTTCAGAGGCCTTCTGGAAAGAGAAAGACAGGGCAGGGCAGTAGCCTACTCGAGACCCAGATGGCTCTCTTGAACTAAAAGCATTCTCTCTGGTGTGTACTGCCATTCTCACACTCAAAAATTATATAGCCATAAATCAAGCAAAGTTAAAGTGCTTCTCTTAAAACAAAACAAAGTGGAACAATAAAAAACAACCCAGAAACAAAGGTCACTCACAAGATTCAGAAACAGATTTACCTATGTTTGGTTCACATGTAAAGTCATTTATTAAAATTGAAAATGATTTTTCATTCTATATAAACTCTCTTCACACTATTCTTTTCTAACCAATACAAATGGATACTGGAGAAGGGGATAAACCACAGGCAGGGAGAGGCCTCTTATCTAATCCCCCACAAATCTAATTTTGGTGCATCTCCCCACCAGAAAATTCAAATATATACTTGGTATCTTAGTGCCTCCCCCTCCACTCCCAATCCCTTCTGGCTATTCATAGCAGAGAACAGTAGAATTTCATCACTGAATTACTGAGGTTACCATTTTACTAAGAAACAATACATACATATTTCCATTTAAAAACTAACGAATGAGAAGTCTCCTTACCGTATTGATCCAATCATGTATGGCTGAGCCAGCTGAACGACAATTGCACCACTTCCTAGCTGGTGACATGTGTAGCCAGAATCCCAATCATAATTCTTAGTGTCCCCATTCAGCAAGGCATTTCGGCTCCGACTAACTCCTTCAATCACACTGGCACAATCAGCAATTGTTGCAACGTTCTCCATGGGAACTATGAATGCAAACCCAAGATTTGGCATCAGGGTAAGAGAAACCAAATATATTCCAAAAGAATGAGAGGAACAAAATAAATTAATTACCACCTCAAATCAGCGGTCAAAGGGAATCAGAACATCTCGGTTATCTTAAGACACAAATTTTCTGTGCGAAAATAATTTTTAAGAAGTTGAACTTAAGGTTAGAATAAAGTAAACCATACATAGCAATTAATCATAGTGTTTTATTATAAAGAAACACAATAACTTATAAGATACAGAATGGATAAATACACTATAGAATATCATTATAATAAAACACAAACAGCAACTGCGATTTGTGTATGTATATGTGGTGCTCGGGAACAAAACCAGGACCTTGCACATGCTAAGCAGGTGCATTAGCACTGAGCTATACTCCTGGCCCAGCAACTGAGATCAATGAGCTACAGCTAAATACACATATGGTAAGTGGGAAATTCATGAATTCTGTATTTTAGAATTCATAAAGAAGGAAAGTGATCCAGAGCAGTATACCAATCCCTTTACAGAAAATACCACTGGCCTCGGCCATGATTCATTTCCTCTTGTTTACTATTCCGTGCACTACAACACGTGTGCTCTTCCCTTTGTTCATGAACTGCTGCATCCTGACAAACCACCTGTGTTTTGATTCTGAGTCTCTTTCTATACTTCAAGTCCTTATCAACCTGCTCTCATTGATAAAAGTCAAGAGCTTCAACAAAATGATGGCTGCCCAATATGATGGGGATTCTCTAAATACTGAGAAGAAAATGATAAGAGAGTAGGGTGTTGTAAGTCCCTGGGCCTTTTCTATAGAGTTTCTACCAAAATCTACAATTTTCTTTAGACATTTCAGACAAAATCTACAATGTCAACCTGCTGTATTTTATAGGTAGTATTGCTATAAAGAGGGTGAGCAGTATAACACCATGCCTAAAAATTTTTAACTTTGTAACGATGCGGAGTAAATAATCTTACATGTATCTTCTCAACTATGCATTTACTTTCCAAAGTTGGAAGGCCTGTACTGAAGGCTTCATTCACACCCTTCACTAACTGCTTTGGTTTTGAAGATGAGGATAGCCACAGATTAGGAAGGAATGAAGGGAAGGAGGGGGAGAGCGAGAGAGAATGGTTTTCCCGTGATGAATCCCTTGACTCTGAAGCTTAACTCCAAAGCAACAAGCAAAACACTGGTGAAATTACCTATACGGACAATTTTCTGGCAGAAATGGGCTTCAAAGTCAAGTTCCCTATGACTGTGGAACAAAACAAAGGTAAAGAACTATCTTTAGAGGGTAAGTCCTGATACCTCGATCTCCTGGAAAAGTGGTAGTATTCTGTAATTTGAAAGAGAAGACAAACCACTGACGCAAGATGCGCAGTAAATTGAGTGGAGACGCCAGACAATACTCCAGGGTACGTAATGCTGCAGTAGCAGACAGCCCTCTAGTCCCTCGGTGGCTTAATGCGGCACACATTTATTTTTCACTCACATTTTGTACTTAATCAGCCAGGTGGCTCTGCTTGTTTTATCACTGAGGGATCCTATGACAGAGGTTTTATACTGACGATCACAGCAGCAAGGAACAGAATGATCTGGACAATGGCTGCTAAAATATTTCCCCAAAGTACCACACTACCTTGCTTACACTGCACTGGCCACGGCAAGTCACATGGCCTTCAGAGGCTGGGCAGGGCAGAAAGAGCAATCCTGCTAGGTGCACCTGAGAGGTACAGGGAGGGAAAAGGGGAGCATTGGGTGAACAATATTAACATCTGTCACAAATATTAATCCAGGATGAAAGACGATTCTATAGAGACATAAATGGTCATTTGTCTAAAGTATACAAGGCATTTATTTCAATGCATGAATATTCAAAAAATGTACATATCTGGTTTCCTGCTAAGTGGCATTTAGATTGTTACCATTATTTTCTGCTCCATTCCAAACAAAAGTGTCTCCCTGTGTTCCTGGTTAAGAGCTTCCTAAAGGAATATATATTTACTATATGGAATATAAAATAATTAATAGAAATACTAGAAAAGAATTATACTCATGTCCACTTTTACCTTCAACTTTCCAAGACTGTGCCAAATTACTCACCAAAGTAACTGTAAAAATGTACTTTCAAACTCACTGAAAGTAACTCTTGGTGTTGGACAGATAAGTGTGGTTTTAGTTCTTTACTTTTTTTTTTAATTAGATGAAGTTGAACCCTTTATTCTCCACCATCCCCCTCCCCCAGAATCATTCTCCATCTTTCTTCTGTTAATTGCTAGTATTTTTTCTATTGCCCATTTTTCTATCACCCTCCTATAACTGATGTCTCTATGTCTTTTTTTTTTTGTACCAGGGATTGAACCCAGGGGTGCTTAACACACTAAGCCAAATCCCTGGTCCTTTTTATTTTTATTTTTTTATTTTGAGACATTGCGTAGGGACTCGCTAAGTTGCTGATGCTGGCTTTGAACTTTCAACTCTTGCCTCAGGCTCTTGAACTGCTGGGATTACAGGCATGTGTCACTGTGTCTGGTTTCCTTCCTTGTTTATAATTATTCCCTACACCAAATCCATAAAGGCATTTTCCTATAGTCTCTAAGTTTTCAGAGTTTTTTTTTTCACATTGTAATTTACTTAAAATTTATTTTTGGAATGTTGTGAGACAGGAATTATTCTCATTTTTTATTCAGAAGGATGGCCAATATCCCTAGCACCGTTTAGTGGACAGTCCACCCTTCTTCCGACTAAATCATGTTACTCTAGTCGAGCATAAAGCTTTCGCGAGCATCTGCATTTTTGTAAGATCTGTATTTGTTTCCATGATTTTTGCCTCACTTTGTGCCTTTGCTGTGCTGTCTTAAGTTACTATATAATTTTACAATAATCTTAAAGTCTCATAAGATTAGTGCTTCTTCTCCCAATCCTTTCCCTCTTTTTTCTCAAAATTGTTTTAGATACTTTAGGTCCTTTCAGGAAAAATTTACATTTTAAGTTTCCAAATAGACTGGCATGATTTTCCACAGTACACCCTCCTTTGCATTCCAAACACTGTTTATGTGTACCTTTTTCTCTTTTTTGTTTAGACCTATACTTGTTTTTCTAATCTGTTAAAGTTTTCAAAGAACCAGTATTTGTTGTTTGTCTTTTATTTCCTATTTCACTAAACTCTTCTCTGCATTATTCTCTTCCTTCTGTTCCTTTGGATTTATTCCCTCCACACCCACCCACCCACCCATTACTGGAAGCGAATGCTCTGTCTCTCTGTCCTCATCTTCTTCCTCCCCTCCCCTCTCCCTTCTCTTTCTTTCCTTCTCCTCCTCTTCTTCCTTCCTTCCTTCCTTCCTCTCTCTCTCTTTTTTGGCAGTGCTGGGAACTAAACCCAAGGCCTTGCATATGCTAGGCAAGTTCTTTAACCACTGAACCACAACATCAGTCCATGAATGCTTAACTCATTAATCTTTTTCTTTCCTAATCAATATGTTTAAAGCTGATATTTTACTTTGATCTCATATTCCACCTTTATTCTTAAGTTTTGACATACCATACCATTTTTTAACAGTTGATCACTTTCAAATAAATGTTTTCTAATTTCCATTACGAATTTTTTCTTTTTATTCAGATTATATGCTTAACTTTAAAAATATAATCGTTCACATCATCTTCATTATCAATTTTTAATTAAATTGTTCTATAGACAAAAGGTGTGGTCTGGGCAATAATGACAATGTAGAATTTGCTATCTGCTCTGTGGCCTAATATGTGGTTAATTCTTAATATTTCATGTGTGCCTGAAAATAAGTATTTTCTAATTTGAGGGCTGTATGGTTCTACACATGTCTAGTAAATTAAACTTGTTAATTATGTTATTAAAATAATTTATATGTTTAAAATTTTAGAAACATTTGCTAAAATCTCTTGCTATGTTTATAGACTTGTCAAGTTCTCCTTATAATTCCTTCAAATTTTGTTTCATATATTCTGAGTTCATATCATTTCATGTACATCATTTTAGAATTATCATGCCTTCCTAGCGGACTGAGCCTGTCCCATTATATCCCGTTGCCTAACAATGACTTTGTCCTGCAGTCTACGTTATCTGATGTCAACTAACTAGGGTACCTTCACTTTGGCTACTATTTTCTTAGCATCATGCCACTTTCTATTTTTCTGGTCTCTTGAAAAACAACATAGAATAGTTTTTCTTTAAAAGTAAGTTCAGTATCCTTTCTCTTTTACGGCAGATTTACATGACTTACATTAACTGCGGTTACAAACCGATTTGGCTCTATTTGCTTTCTGTTTACAAGTTTCTTCTTTGCTGCTTTCCTTAGCTTTCTGTCCACTCTGCTCCAATTTTCTAACCACCTGATAGTTTCCTTTATTTCCCTCACCAGTTATGTCTATTGATTTGGTCTGAAAGTTATACATTCCATTTCTACTCTTTTACTAGTTATTCTCAAACTTCAGATAAGCATACTAGGCTTAACAATGCCTAAAATATTATTCTACTGAACAATACAAAAGACCTCTTTAATAAAATCACTTTGTGACTTATCATTATTATCCAGCGCTTTAGTTGTACTGTTTTATACTCTTTGATCATTACTATTACTTCATATAGTCAAGACTTATTTGTCCACATGCATCACTTTGTTCACTATTTTTTAATATCCTCCTTTCTTCTTGGTTCAGTTTCAACTGATGGTATATCTTTTTTTAAAGAGAGGGGGACAGGAGCGGGGAGAGGAAGAGAATCAATTTTATTTAGTTTTTTATGTGGCCTTTGTTGCTCTGACACTTTGTTATGTATGTGGTGCTGGGGTTTAAACTTGCGTACATGTCCATGCCAGGCAAGCGCCTTAACCACTGAGCCACAACTCCAGCCCCAACTGATGGTATAGCTATTAGTATTCAGCAAAGTCATAGTCTGAAAATGTATGTTATGGTTTGGATATGAGGGTGTTCCCCAAAAGCTCATTCATGTGTGAGACAATACAAGAATATTCAGAGGTAAAATGATTGGGCTATGAGGCCTTACACTAATCAGTGTGCCCATCCACTTGAATGGATTAGCTGGGAGGTACAGTGGGTAGGTGGGGTATGACTGGAGGAGGTAGGACCCTGGGGATGTGCCTTTGGGGTGCATATTTTGTCCCTGGTGAAGGGGAGCACTCTCTGTTTCCTGAGCTGCTTTCCTCCTCCACACCCTTCCATCATGATTTTTGGAGCCAGAGCAATAGCCATCAGCTGTCTATGGACAGGTCTTTGAATCCATTAACACTAAATAAACTTTTACTCTTCTAAAATTGTTCTTGTCAGGTCTTTTGGTCACAACAGCAAAAAAGCTAACCAAAATAGTATCTTTTGCCACCACTATTCAGAAATAGTCTTAGTGGATATAAATTAAGTCAAAAGCTGTTTTTCTTTAATACTATGATATTATTCCATAGTCTCCTGCCCTCCACTGATTTGACCATTAAAGTCAGCTATCCCTCAAACTCTAATAATTGCTTTTCTCGCCTATTAGATTCAAGGTTTCCTCCTTGGTTTTGGTGTTTTGCAATTATACTACGTCGTACCTATGTGGAGCTGAAAATTACCTTGCTTTGGACTAAATACGAACATTTATAGCTAGTTAGTCAGGATTCTATAGAAAAGCAGCACCAATAAGATATACAGAGAGAGAGAGGAGAAAGAGAGAAACAGAGTCAGAGACAGGCAGACAAATGAAGAGAAGGGATTTATTATGGGAATTGGCTCATGTACTACAGAGGCTGAGAAGACACAATACACTGCCTGCAAGCTGGAAAAGGAGGGAAGCCAGCGGCTTAGCTCAGTCTTAAGTCCGAAAGTCGGAGGCTATGGGGAGTTGATGGTGTAATCCGCAGACCATCAGGCTTGGGAACCTGAAATTCAGCTGTCTGAGAGGCAGAAGAAGATGGATGCCCCAGCCTTGGAAGAGAGCAAATCCATGTTTGCTGGGCCTCTGTACTCTATCCAGGTTCTCAACTGATTGGATGGTGCCCACACACATTGGGTGAGGGCAGATCTTTCTTCCTCAGTCCACTGACTCAAATGCCAGTGTCTTCTGGAAACTCTTCCGAGATACATCTAGAGAGAACACTTCACCAGCCACCTAGGCATCCCTTAACCCCACTACACTCATTTCCAAAGTGAACCACCGAAATGGAAATGAGTGTTGTGGGAAATGTTCTGGAAATTTGGGGACACTACTTCTTTGAATACTGATGTTCCTTCATTCTTGGATTCTTATTAGGTCTATGATGGAGATTCTCTTTCCATCTTCCCTCCTTCTTAATCTTCATCTCCCTCCCCTTTTTATTATCTTTGAATCATTCTGGGCAATTTCTTAAACTTATTGTGTTCACTAATCGTCTTTATTTATGCCTAGTCTTCTGTTTGGCTTGTCTACTGATTAAAATTTTACTACTGAACAAAAAATAAAAATGAAAATAAAATGAACCAGAGCTACGTGTATTACTTTTATTTCTACGTGCCTTTTATATATGCTTATATATAATCAATATTATATAAACGTGATATATGCATATTGGTCTCTGCCCCTAGGTCCTGAAATCTTTGCACACAGGGATACTAGGAAAATCTTTTGTTCTAACAGTCAATCTTTGACTCTGGTTCTTAACATAAAGCTTCTAATCCCTTGGAATTTCCAGAGTGATACAAGTGACTTTTGTTCTAATGAGGTGACTCTGTAAGCTCATGGAACTTTCAGCCCCTTTCTTCAACCGCTGGAAAGTGAGAGAGGCTGGAGATTGAGCTAATAATTGATAATGTATATGTGGTGGAGTCTCCATAGAAATCCCTGAACTCCAGGCCTGGGAGACTATGGTTTGCTGAGCATGTGGATATGCTGGGATGACGGTCCATTCAGAGAGGGCATGAAAGCTCTGCCCCTTCTCACACAGTTGCCAAATGCCCTTCTTTGGCTATTCAACAGTATCATTTACAATATTCTTTATAACAAACCAGTAAATGTGTTTCCCATTGTTCAGTGAATCTCTTTAGCAAACATCAAATCCAAGAAGGGGGCAATAATCAAGCTGGACAGAAAATGTGGGCATCCTGGGGACCTACTCCTCGCAACTGGTGTCCTATGGCATCTACACTAACTCCTGTTAGTGTCAGAACTGAACTGAGGACACCCTGCTGGTGTCTGCTGGAAAACTGCTTTGGTGTATAGAGAAAGCCACTCACATAGTAGTGCTGTCTGTGTAAGAGAATGAAGGGTTTTTCTTTTCTTTTCCCCTTTTCAGCTATGTGTTATCAACAGGGATCAATCTCACATAGGTAGGTGGTTAAGAAGAACAAGTGTTTGGAAAATACAGAGTACAATTCCATTTATATTGCTTAATGATACATATGTGGTGAAACCATAATGAAAATCTAGGGAACAACAGATGCTAAAATTCAGATCAGTGGTTGCCTCTAGGTAGGAAGATACTAGAAATGATCCTGGGGGAGGGTCACGCCAGGGGCTTCAAGGGTTTGGTGATGCTCTATCTCCTAAGCTGGGTGATGACTATCTGACTGTTCCTGCTCTACAAACCTTACGCATGTGGTATTCTTTTGCACATAGGAAAACTTATGTCAAATTTCACATATTATAACAACATTTTTATGAAAATCGGAAGGATGGCAAGCCTTTGGAAGGATAAAACCCTTAGTGATTATTTCAAATGCTGATATCTTCTGTAGACACAGATAGGTCTCACCAGTTGTCTTTCTCTACTCTTGGTTTGTTAATTTCCACCTACGCTATACTTTACTGTTTCACACTTTTGTCCCTAGACAATGTGATTCAATTAGTATATCAACATCAGAGACTACCCCAAAATCATTATGGATATGGTTTCAAGCTCTTTGGGAAGTAAGACTGGGAAAAGCACTATCAATTCCTTTTCTATGGCCATATTAATAAATGGATTTATTAAAGATTTGTTCAGTTTCTAACACTGTCTCTAAGCAAAACTTCTCTAATAATACTACCTTCTGACAGTCTAGGAACATGGTGGTCTAACATATATGCTATAGTTAAGAATTTTGCCTTCTTAGCAAGGAATTCTCTATCTCTGTGATTGAGAATAACAGACCATGGTTTCTATCATGGTCTTGACATAATTATTCACCATTCTTTTAGTCAAAGTCTATCTACAAAAGGAGCCCAACATAGAAACACACACCCTACACATATACCATAGAAACTGACCACATCAGTGAAATCTACCCTAAGTCCAATATTTCTTTTTAAAAAACCCTTTCATAGAACTCTATTAGCAACTTAAATATCAACTCTACCCTCTACTTCATAGGGTGGGTACATCAAAAGCGTAGCATATTTCTTAACTCTTACTCATACTGCTTGATGAGTCAATAACAGTATAATGATCAAATGATGCCACTAAGTGGAAGAAGAGGACAGGTGACTGGGTACAAACTCCCAGATGATGACCACCTTCCAAAAGTCACCAAGATGAGACGATCATTCCAGCACTATACCAATTCTTAATATCCAAATCACCATGTCAATTAAGAGATTGAGAATATGACCTCCACAAGGACAGGAACTTTTGTTTCTTGCACTTCTATATTCCTATTGTGAAGAATTAGTGACTGGTACATGGTAGATACTCAATCAATATTTGCTGGATGAATGAATCAGAGCTGGAAAATGATCCCAATGTAAGATGGTGGCACTTCATCTTGCTTAACATAGTTCCTCACCGAAAGGTAAAAGTTACTAAATAAAGCAGAAAAAATAATGCTTTCTCAGTGAAAGTTTTCTTAGAAAAGTAAAGTATGATCAATTTCTGGGTCTTGACCTAAACATTAAAAACAAAATAAATAAACAAAATAAAGCAGAACAGTTGCTATATAAGCATTCAACATGCCCTCCACCCTCTCAACTTCTCCCTAAAAGTTTGTCGCACATACAGAAAGTTTTGTCACTTGGGGTATACTAAAATATTTTTGGTGGAGAAACCATTTTGGAGGGCAAAAAGGAAAAAAGGAATGTACATTACAACTCGGGTTTTAAAGAACATAAAAGGTTTTTAATATTGCTATTTTAATCATCTTATAGAGTTCTGACAGAAGAGGTTTATCCTAAATGTCACCACTGGGATTACTAACATAGAGGCCACTTCCTCCATTTCAGCAGGAAATAATTCTACCACTAATTGTTCTTCCTAGAAACACACGCTTCGGCCCGCCTACCCAACATTTAATGGTCTCAATACGTTCCGCGGTCTTTGTGCTAGGGAAAATTAGAGTGTGACTCTACCTGACTGCAGCACACAGAAGGTGCCGGGCTGTTTTTCCTCCCGGAGGGACTGGGCCACTCCCCATTTTGAATGTTCATTACTGTCTTTCACATGCGTCTGATAAATTTATTAAAAACACCATCTGGAGGGGACTCAGCTTTGTGCTATATTTCTAGTCTTCCAGCCTCCTCCATTGTCCCACTGGAATTTCTGCCCCAATTTGTGTCACTTTGTTTAGAAACCCATACCGCCCAAACCCAGCATCCTGCGTCTGTCTCTTCTGAGTTTCCTCTGCCATCCTTCAGCTCTGTACCTATTACAATAGCTTGTGCTGGGAGCAGAAGGCAAAGGGGAGCCGCCTGGCCAGAAATTACTTTTTCCCCCTCCGTGCACACAGCAATTTTGCTCAGACAAATTAAATTTGCTGCTTCAGAATGCAAAAGTTGCATGTTAACAAAGTGTATACATTCACCTGTGTATGAGTAACAGACTGTGGGGAATGGCAGAGAAAGTGATCTGAAAACCATTTTACTACTCTCCCGTTCTTACACAGTACCAGGGGTGGCCAACAGCCTGCCAGTAAATTTAATACAGGAGTAATAAATTTTTAAAAAGGCAGTATTACTTCACTAGGACATGACCTGAGGGCCACCTGTACTAGCTATATTTAAAGATAAGACTGACATGTTATTTAACTGTCTCCAGAGATCACCTTTGAGAGAAGGGGGGAAAATGCATTTGAAGCAGCTTTTTAAAAATGAAATAACATTTAGCACTTACAGAGGACTTCATCTTCAAAAACTGCACTTGTGGTAGACTTTATTCACTGTTTCCTTGGCTGTTTTCATTACAAATTGTTTTCTAATAGCACGGTGGTTCCCGCAGCAAAAAAGTGCTTAATAGGCTCAGAGAAGATTTTTTCCCATTGCTAAGATATTTCTGATCAAAAAGATATCTAAGGCTGTTTTTAGGTTGATGTTACTGCTACACATCTCCCCATAGACCTAATTTTTTTTAACGGGGGTTCACACCTTCAGGGCCTAACCCCAGGCCCATACAGGAACTTGTTGCTGATCAAGCTTCCAACCCAATGCAATCCAACCTTCTGTGGCGGAATTCTCAAGAAAAAAAAATATCCACAGCTGTTATGTCTTAACAGCTGTAAAAGAACAATAGCTAATTAGAGTACAAGCCCATCTTTCTTAGAAACTATCAAAAAGCTGCAAAAACACACTCTTCAAAGCAGGCTCCGAGTTTTATCTATCAGCTGAAGAAGAATCACTTTTCAATCCTGTATAACATCACATCTCCAAAACAACAATTGATTATATGTGGCATACAATTTTTCAGCTTCCTTTCCCAAAATGCTCCCCAGTCCCCCTGTGAGAAGGCGGCCCAAAGATGACTGCAAAGGATTCAGTCATGGATACCTCTCCATACCTGCAGGGCAAGAATATAGGCCAAGGTCTTTTGAAAGCTGGGCTCCCCTGGACCTGAGGCCTTTTGCCCTACTTTTTTCATTTTTGGCTGTTTAATTAGTATTAATTTCTGTATTCTAATCTTTCTTGTACTAGCTTCAATTTTTATTTACATCACCAAGTTTGCCCAAATCACACCACATCTTAAGATTACACCTCACCTCTCATGCTGGGCTCCTCTTTAGCCAAGGACAGAAGGTGACACTTCTAAACTTCAAATGTGCCCCAACCCTTGAAACATATGCACACTTAATAAAGCTATTGCTCTAACCACTTCAGAGGAAGCAGCTCCATCTCTAGAAGATGAGCAATCAGAGAAGGTTATCCTCAGGGCAGAGGTGAGATGGGTAGGGACAGTGGGTCTCAAACGTGCAAGTGCACTAGGATCACTTAAATCTGTCTCCTCACACTGGGGCCTTTGCTGGAAAGCACATTCCAAAACTAACAATACAGTTTACTCTCTTCTATGTAGTTTGACAATCCTGCATTTTAAATGCTGGAGGTTTTAGCTGAGAAAATCTTCAATTAAAAAAAAGCCTTAAAGAATCAAGCATCAGGTGTTTAGCAGCAGTAACTACTACAGTACATCAAAGCAGGATTCACTGTGTAGGAGAGTCTTGAAATTTAGGACAAAAGCATTTCCAGGTGTAGGAAAAAAGAGAGCCCAAACATCCAACTCTGGTTTGAACTAATAGGCAATTTTTCATTGGGGAATTTTTTTTCTTCCTTTTCTCTAGACATAATCTGTCAGAGAAAGAGACTCCACAGCTGTTCCCTAAACACACTGAGAATTTATCCATATAGTAACTGAAAAAAATACTCAACATACAAATAACACTGAAAATGGTTTTGCAAGTTTCAGAGACCTCAAAAATTTTTTGGAAAGTTTTAATATAAGAAGCCTCTTTTTCTACGAGCAGCATTGCTACAGTTTTACATGGATTTATTTTTCTTTATGCCCTAAAAAATGGTCCAAATCAACAGACATATTTTTGTTCCAAACTACTACTGGTTTAAAAGCCTTGTCAGGTCACAACGATTTTGTGACCCAAGAACAGAGAGATGTCACCATAGTTTGGAGAATGCTTTTTGTTCACGTTGTACAGAGAACAAAGGATATGTAAAAGATTGTTTAAAACCCCACGGAAGAAGTGGTAGTTTAATACTTTTTGTTGGTTATTTTTAAAAACTACTATCCCTTTATTAAGGAGTAGCTCTTTTCTTTTTAAAACTAGAGACTTGCTGTATTGTGTGTATCTAGGAATATGTGACAACAAATTCCATCATTATGTACAACTACAATGCAATAATTTAAAAAAAGGCTGTTAAAATGACACCCACTTAAAATATTCTCACATCTGCCTGTTAGGAAGAATCTCATTTCTGCATTCTCACCCTCCTTCCATCACATCTCAGTACTGTAGGTCGGGGAGGGGACGAGGCTGCTCTTGCCTTGCCATTTGCTGCTCAGGAGTCACTGAACAAGGCGGTGGACTAGAAAGCAGGGACCCAGAAAGCTGACGGTGGTCCTGTGAACGGTTTCCTAGGCAATCTCCAGGAAGCGGTTTAGCTACCCCCAACTCAGTTTCTCTGCCTGTAAAACAGGGTAATCCCCTCTGCTCCTTACCTTCCTCGGAATGCTGGCAACTAAATTGGACAAGGTTTACAAAAGCATTGTGAGAGTTTCAGAGAAACAAGATCCAGGCTTGGCACTTGCCCAGCCGTGGACAGCCAGGTTTCCCTTGTGGAATGGGTGGGTAGGACCAGCAATTCACTCTGGGTGTTACACAAGATATATTCTCATGAGCCACCTTGTAATTGTAAAAGGATAGGGGCAAAGGAAGGAAGGGCCAATAACAATTCTACTGACCTGCAAAAAACTATTAGCACCTGCTAGTGTAATAAGGAGCTGGCAGTTTGAGAATAACAGAGAAAGCAGTTCCTTTCTGGTCGATATTTGCTGGGGACAGCAATTTCTGACCTACTGAATCGGATCAAGATCATCTGAGTCATTAGACCAAAGAAGCTTCTTTGTGCTAACAGTGCAGTGGCTTTTCATTAAACAAAAGGATCTGCTCACAGCTGCCTTCTAGGACAGCCGCTTCAAAATTTCAAGAGCTATCACAATGGAAGAAGCAAATCAAAACACTTAAAAAAAAATCACAGACACAAATGGGCTTATAATTTATTAGTGAGACCAAGACAAAAAATGCCATGTGGCTGTCCCATTTTCTTGGGGGAAGACAGGAGGGAGAGAAGAGGAAGGAGGAGAGAAAAGGTTCCCTACAGTATTTAGATGGTCTTCAAATGTTCGTAATTTCCTTAGGGTGTGCTCGTTGCCAAGCTGACAGATGTTGCAGGAAAAACCTGTTCTATTCTGGAGAAAGGCTAACCTTTCAAGAGTGGGAGCGGGGGAGGAGGCAGCCCATCCGCTCGGTGAAGAGATGACATTAAACTGGACAGCAAGCCACCCTTGGCGCACTGGATCTGTGAAAGGCTGCGCGACAGCCTGCCAGGCAGCCGTCCTGGGACAACTCTCGTCTCACCACGGCTTTTCTTGCCCTGAGTGTAAATTAGTTTTTAAATTAAATATTAGAATGCTCCAGTCAAGTAAGTGATTATTAATTATTACTTGTGAAAACAACATGATTCTAAAAGATAAGTTGCACCACATCCCCCCAAGGAACCCCTGGATTTGCCATTTTGTACTCCTCGAGTGCTTACCCACTCTTTTCTCCATTCGGGGAGACAGGAACAGGTTTCTCAGAGCACACTGTCAACCCTTTCATCCCAGATCTCCCAACGAGGTGCAAACTTCTGTGGGTCTTCTGCTAGCTTGGACCTTGTCATTTCCTAAAGAGAACGGTCCAACAGAGGACTGAGGAAGCTAAGCACTAATTTGTGATACAAAATGGTAGCTCTGCAAAGCCCTAGCCCTTTTCCAAAAAAATAAAATTAAATTAAAAAAAATATATATATATATAAAGCAAGCACATTTAAGCTTTCCTGTTTAAGATCCTTGGCCTGTAAGTCAATAAGTGCTACAAAATCACCATTCTGGCTGACAAGAGCTGGGGATGAGAAGGGAGAGGAGAAAGCTGAGCCCTGTTCCTTTTCAGCACACACCGCCTCTGTCCTCCTCCTGAGGAGGCTGAATCTCCTCTTTATCTCTAAGACACATTGCTTGCGCTCCCAACTCTAAACCTCCTGCCCCCAAATCCACAAACTCCTGCTCACTTATGTGACCATAAGTCATTTTTTCCTGTGTCCTATTTACACCCAATGTTTTTGTCAGCTCTGATAAGGGGTGACTCACCTAATGTCTTCTTGTGAAAGGTTGATTAGCTAATCTATCCATTTAAAGATTAACAGTAATGTGCCATAAGGAAAATTATACACCAGCATGAAAACCTGCAGTTGGGGAACCATTTTACAGGATCACATTCATTTATATCAATTATCTTGTTTATCAAAGACAATGAAACACCAATTGGTAGTAAAAAGGTACAGAGTGCACACTGAGGAATAATTAGGTCTCACCCTCCTGGAGGCCGAGGCTGTTTACCACTTCACTTTGGAGATGACGTTTACAGTGTGTATTTTATAACTCTTTTCACATTAACTTTGAAATGTCAAAAGCACGCCGTTAATTGTTTATCATACAAAATGTCACATATGTAAAACACTGAGTTATAAAAAAATTGTCATAACTGATCTACCACAAGGAATTTCACCTTTTAGCTTCCCCAGTTTGTTTGTCAGTCTCTGGATCAGCTTGATGGCCATTATGTCAACTGTGTGTGCCAGGCAGTGACTGTCTGATGAATAATATTGTCTGCATGTACTGTCTTCAGCCAATTGAAAAATAAAAATAACATGATATGAAAATTACTATTACAATTTAAAGTAATACATCCTCACAAGAATGGGGGATGTCTGAATGGGAATGTCATGTGCTCTGATTTTTATTCTAGCTGAGACTGAGATTCAGGATGCAAAGCTTACTGAAGTAATTTGAACTAACAAGACTGGGTGTGCTCTGCCAAGTCTTTTAAAGCCACTATGTGTTGACACTAACATCACACATCTTGCCCTCCAATCTGAGTCATGAAACCATGCACCAGCACAAAACTGCTTTTCCCTACCACCTGGCAATTTTATAGAGATCAAATCTCATTACTCTGCTGTCCACTATTCTAATCTTGCCAAAGCTGCCCTTCTGGTAATCCTGTCCTTGGACTCAAATAACTCAATTTCCTTCTGGAGCCATAAAAATAAGACAGACAAAAGGAGTGGAAAATTCAGAGGGAAAGAAGGGATTAAATAGAAGTAAGACCAAGGAAGCACAGGAGGATCCAGGAATTAGAGAGGCGAAGGTGAGGGTGTGTTCCAGGGCTCCTTAATACTCTATTAGACACAACTTTTATGTCAATTTTTGTGTGTGTGGTTAAAATTTAGTAGAATAGGCGCTGGAGTGGTGGCTCAACGGTTATGGTGCTTACATGGCATGTACAAGGACGCAGCTCCAACTCCAGCACAACTAACTGTCAAAGCAACGAAAGCCACATGAAAAACTAAATGAAATTGATTCTGTCTCTCTCACTGTCCCTCTTTGAAAAAAAAATTAGTAGGACAAATGAATGGATGACCATAGATACCACCTGACTGAGGATATGACTTACAGCTGTCAGTGCTAGATGATGGAAAACACAGCATTCTGTGCCTATGTGTTAACCAAGATCACCGTGGTCTTGGGATACACATTAATTTACTAGGCTAAGCCACACATTCAGTAAAACACTAGTTTAAAAAACCCACAGGTGTAGGGGTGGAGGAGTTTACCACATTACCAAATTTATTGTTAGAACTTTGAAGAGCATTATAGTTCAAGGAATGACAAACCATATCACACACTGATCCAGAGAATATAAAAAAGGGAAAATTCTTTAAATAATTTTAATATAACTTTATAAAACATTTAGAGATAAGTCAAGAAAAGAAGTTTATAAATGCATTTTACTTAAGAAAACAGGTACAGAAATCCTAAAATAAATATTAGCCAACCAGGCCCAATCACTGGTTAGAAAATACATCATGTTCAAGAAGCACAGCAAGAGTCTTAGGAATGCAAGTACGGATCACCATCAGAATGTTTATCCTTATGGTGGATGAAAGGGGGAAAAGGCACGACTGAGTACTGGAGTGTTCCGATAAATTTATTCTGGCTGGAGTAAGAAGAGCAATAAGAAGGACTAGAGAGGAGGTGGGGCCACTCCAGAGTAGATACACTATGGTGGCAGCAAGGAGAGGTGGTGGCAGCCTGCATCAGGGTGGTAGCAGCAGTGGTGAGAAATAAGAATCAAAGAAATGCAAATTAAAGCAAGTGATATACTACTTTATGGCCAGTGGTGACCAGAGGCAAAGCGCATACATTTAAAATGGGTGAGGACTGGGGGAGGAAAAGGGCTCTGGGTACTCCTGCTGTGGGACCAGAGAGGGTGAACGGAGCCTGGTGAATAGACAGCAATGATCAAGGAGCAGAGGCAGTGGTGGCAACAGTGGTGACAAGGGTAAAGATCTGTCATTTGGAATATGACATCAATATAAAAGTTACTTCTAGAATATAAAAATATTTCCAATTATGCATATTTAGTATGCTTTCACAGCCCACTGAGGTTTTATTGAGGTATGCTTCCAATGTTTTGTAAGAGACATGTACTGAACATTAATTCATCAAAGAATCACTGGCAAAAATATGATAATGCTCCCAGGGTGACTGATTCTGAGTCAGGAGGAAGGAAACAGGTTTGCCACCAAAGACCACTGGTCTTTCTTACAGCTCCCCTGCCCATTAGTGAAATGGCAGCTGCCTGGTCAGGGTTGGAGCAGAGGAGCGGAGGCCACCTCCTCTGCTTCCTCTGCTTCCCCTGCAGCCAGGAGACCTTCCTGCACTGCTGACAGTTCTGAACTAAGAACTCAATCTATTCGTATTTGATATTTTATAGAACCATTTCCTGAAGATTCCAATTCGAACATTCTAATACCTTCTGCACTTTTACATCTCACTCGAGTCCCTCACTTTTACACACCGCTTTATTACCATTTTAGTTGACTTCATCACAGTTTCATGGAAAACAACTTCACCAACGAGCATTTCCTGTCATTACGGGGGCAGCATTGCAGTCCCCTGCTTGAGCAGTAGGCAGTTTTTATGGTAATTTTACCATAGGTAATGTTGTGATTTTTAAGTACATTCTCTCCTTGTAGCACTGTACAGATTCCTCTCCTTAAAAAGATAAGTATCTAATGTGGCTATAAAGGAAGCATACCCATCTTCACAATATTAATGAGCCAATAAACTCAAAAAGATTGCTGCATCCCCGACCAGCTCACCTATCAGGCCTCCACGCTCACACAATCACTTCATTTTACTCCAATCAGTGCCACACCCAAGCCCTGCTGAAGGGCTGAGGACACAGGAGGGGCCCAGGGGAGAAGAGGACCCCTTCCAAAACATTTAAAAAGCAGTCTGCAACACCAGTCTCCGAATCCTAAAGGTTTCTTTTGGTTCACAAAAGCATAGCCCCACATCACAATTTTAATAAATAAGTGATACTGTCATGCTCAGAAGGCTACTGGAAGGCTGGAGCGGTGGCTCCGCCGTTACGCCTGGCATTCGAGAGTACACAAGTTCAAGCCCTAGCACCACATACACAACAAAAGCCACAAGACAAACTAAATAAAGATTGTTTCTCTCTCTCTCTCACTCACTGTCCCTCTCTCTTAAAAAAAAAAAGGCTACTGGACTCTTTTCTTCCATGTTCTCCCTCTCATTTTAAACATCTCTCTTGACATACAATCAATTGCACATACTTAAAGTGTATAATCTGATGAGTTCTGTTACATGTAGATGCCCATGAAACTATCAGCACAATCGAGATATGAAGCTCTGCTCTGTCCCTCCCAGCCCCTTCATATTCAGCTCCACCCCCACCAGCTTCGGATAACCATGGATCTGATTTTTGCTGTTGCAGACTAACAGCTGTTATCTAGAATTATACATAGAAGGAAACACACAGTATATATTTTTTATTTTTTAAATTGGAATCTTTTATCCAGATTCTTCAGGACTTCTGGTTTATTCAATAGAATCATCAGCCAAACATTACACCTCACGAAGAAACTCCCCTATTTCACCACTAAAGAGGCCCTTTCTTAATTTGGTGGGCTGTCTCAGAGCTTATGTGGTGCCGAGGCACAGGGAGGGCACTGGTGTTAACCTCACTATTCTCACTGAAACAGGTTCCATGCAAACAGCTCTACTAAGAATCATTATTTTTTCCCTCTGATTATTAAAGTATCACATATTCACTAAAAAAAAAAAGATATATGCAGGAAAATATAATAGAAACAACCTGTACACCTACCATTTAAAAAACCTGTTACCATTCTGATATTCTTCCTTGTGGTCTTTTTAATGCACTGTTACGGATAAATCATAGCCCCCTGCAATTTACACGTTGAAGCTCTCACACTGGAATTTAAGGCCCTTCAAGAGATAATTAAGTTAAATGCAGTCATAGGGTGAGGCCTTAATCCAATGTGAATGGTGTCTTTATAAGGAAAAAGGTCACCAGGGATGTAACTGGACAGAGAAAAGGCCATGTAGGACCTGGTGAGAAGATGGCCCTCCTTACCCCAAGGAGAAAGGCCTCAGGAGAAACCAAACTGCCAAATACCTTGATCTTATACAGCTGGGTTCCAGAACTGTGAGAAAACAAATTTCAGCCATGGAAGCCACCCAGTATGTAGTATTTTTATGGCTGTCTCAGCAAATTAATACATGCATATATAAAAATAAATATATTTAATTTTAAAGTACTGGCATCAATCTGACTACAATAATGGGATCCTACTTCTATGTTAAATTATGAGCACTTATCTCTGTTGTGAATGGCTATACAGAAATTCTAATGTATGACTGTGCCGTAATTTATTTCATCGTGTCCTTATTGTTGGACATTTGTAGTCTTTCCCCTTTCTTCAGTTACCATAAATAACATTGCACTGAACATTTGTATAGAAGAAATGTTGTTCCTGGGTATTTCTTTAGGATAAATTACTAAAGGTAGACGTAGTAGATCAAAGGGTATTTTCAAGACTCTTAATAGATATTGCCAAACCATCATGTGGAAGACTTAACATTCATATCTTAGTGGCGTATGACTGCCCATTTCTCAACATCCTAAGTATTTTCATTTAAAACATCTTTGCCAACAGGATTTTAAAATGAAACTTGAGCTGACTTTCAAGCTCATTGGAAAAGAAAATTTGAAAGACTAGCCTAAGAATTTTAGAAAAAAGAATAACTAGGAATGTAGATTTACAGTATGAGGAAACAAAATAGGTTATAAAGCACAAAGCTAACACATATATAAATCCATGATATATGCTACTTTAAATTAATGAAAGGAAAGATGAAATAATCAATAGGGATTTCAAATAATGGTCACATATTTTAGAAACAAGAGTTAAATCTCTACTTCAGAACAAATACAAATGAAATTTTAAATAGTTTAAAGAGCTCTATATACATACCTTAACAACAAGGGAAAAGCAACCAACTCCAGCAACCTCTGTAGAGAAGCATCTTGTGTGTGCACGCACGCGGCAATGGGAATCAAACTCCAAAACACTCTACCTGAGCTAAATCCCCAGCCCTTCAATTTTAGTGTTCTTTTTATTTTTATTGGTGCATTAAAGTTGTAAATAATGAAGGGATTTATTGTTATATATTCATACACGTACACAATAGAACAATATAATACAGCCAACATCACCCACCCCAGCACTTTTAGTTTTCAAACAAGGTCTCATTAAGTTGCTGAGGCTGGGATTACAGGCATGTGCCCCTTTGCTTGGCTTAGAAGAATATACTTCATATTTTGGGCTGGGGACAGAGTTTCTAACCAAGTCACAAAATCCAAAAGCAAGGAAAAAAAAAAAGAATAAAGACCCACAGATAAGACATGATGCACTCAAAGCTCAAAACTTCTGTATAACAAAGACATCAAACAAAGTTAAAAGATAACTTAGTTTGGGCTGGAACGGTGACTCAACAGTATTGCACTTGGCTGGCATGCTTGAGGATCCAGGTTCAAACCCCCGCACCACATACACAGCTAAGTGTTGGAACAATGAAAAACTAAATAATTGATTCTCTCTTTCTCTCTCACTCTCCCTCTTAAATTAAAAAAAAAAAGATAACTCAATTTGGGAAAAGATATCTGCAATACATATAAAAGTCAAAGAATGCATATCCATATATACAAATGAATAAGCAAAAAGAAAAGTTGGACTCCTGGGGATAATTGCAATATCCAGAATATATACATATTTTATACACATTTTATATTATTTTGTTAAAATCTTGTAAGGTTGCTCAAAATAAAAAAAATCAAAATAAAAAAAGAAAAGTTGGAAAACAATCTGCATAACTCATGTGAATATTTATAACTCCTAAAAACAAAAAACCAAGATACACAAAACAATTCTAGAAATAACTAGGCTGATATAAGTTAACACACAGAAATATTTTATTTACTGAGTGTACTTCTATATTGTTTGGGATTTTATAAATCACCAATTTAAATTTATGGGGTTCAAATGATGTTATGATTTATGAATACAAAGCGGAATGATTAAATTGAGCTAGTTAACATATCCTTCTCAAATATTTAACATTTTTTGTGGTAAGAACATATGAAATTTACTCTTAGCAGTTTAAAAATGTCTAATGCTCTATTAACTATATCCACTATGCTGTGCAACAGAAAAAATGAACAAATCTATTCCTCCTGAGGCTTTGTGCCTTTTGACCATCACTTGCTTACTCTCCCCTACCCGCAGCCTCTGTAGCCATCATTCTACAAGTTCAATTGTTTGAGATTCCACATATAAATAAGAACCTGCAACATCTGTCTTTCTGTGCCTGGTTTACTTCACTTAGCATAATGATTTCCAAATCCATCCACACTGTCACAAATGACAGGATCTCCTTCCTTTTCAAGGTAGAACAATATTCCCATGAGCGTACACCACATTTCCTTTCATCCATTCATCTATTGATGGACACTTAATTTGATTCCATAACTTGGCTCTTGTGAATAGTGCTGCAACAAAGACAGGAGTACAAATATCTCTTCAATAAACTGATTTGAAGTCTTCTGGGTAAATACCTAGAAGTGGGATTGCTGGTTCATATGGTAATTCTACTCTTAGTTCTGTGAGGAGCCTCCATGTTTTCCAAAATGGCTATACTAATTTACATTCCCATCAACAGCCTTCCCTTTCCTCCACATCCTTGCCAACACTTGTGATCTTTTGTCTTTTGATAACAGCTATTCTGACAGGTGTGAGATGATATCTTATTGTGCTTTTAATTTACATTTCCCTAATGATTAGGGATTGTGAGCATTTTTTTTCTTCTGTCTGTTGGCCATTTGTATGTCTTCTTTTGAGGAACGTCTTTTTAGGTCCTTGGCTTTATCTTTTTTTTTTTTTTTTTTTTTTTTAAAGAAAGAGGAGACAATGAGAGAGAGAAAGAGAGAAGCCGTTTTTGTTTAGTTTTTCATGTGACTTCTGTTCCTCTGAGACTTTGTTGTGCACGTGGTGCTGGGGTTTGAACCCATGTACTCGGGCATGCCAGGCAAGTGCTGTAACCGCTGAGCCACCGCTCCAGCCCCCTTTGCTTTATTTTCATTGTTGTTTTCTTGCTATTGAACTCCTAATATATTGGATATTAACCTCTTATCAGCTGGCTACCCTGAAGCTTTGCTCTGGGGTTCTTGTGGTTCCATATGAATTTTAGGATTACAACTAAATTAGTTGAAAACAGACATTAGAGTTTTCATAAGGGCTGTACAGAATCTGTAGATGCTTGAGCTAATACAGGCATGTTAACAATATTAATGCCTCCAGTCTATGACTATGGGATATCTTTGTCTTCAATTTCTTTCATCAATGTTTCATGGTTTTTAGTGTTCATCTTGTTGACTAAATTTACTCCTAGGTATTTTACTTCTGTAGCTATTGTAAATTGTATGATTCTCTTGATTTTCTGTTCAGATAGTTCACTGTTGGTGTAGAATAATGCAACTGGTTTTTGTGTGTTGACTCTGTATCCTGTAACTTTACAGTACACATTAAGTAGTTCTACAGGTATTTCTGTATATAGATCATGTTGTCAGCAAGTGGTGACACTGTCATTTCTTCCTTTCCTATTTGGAACACCTTTCATTTCTTCCTTTCCTACTTGGAATACCTTTCATTTCTTCCTCTTGCCAATAGCTTGGCAAAGACTTCTAAGTTTTTTTAAATGAGAAATGATGGTTGTGCTACTTATGTAGCACAAAAAAAATTTGCCAGTTAAGCCAAAAATAGAACCTTTTTCAATGTGTATTTCTTCAATTATTAGCAAAACTAAACTCTTCCAAGTTTATTAACTATTGATTCATTTCTTTTTTAAGAATACATTGTTTATATAAACCTTCTGCTGGGGATTCGTTCTTTGGTGCTTACTTATATTCCTTTCACATTAAAATCAAAACTCATTGTCATGTATGTTGCAATTATTTTTCCTCAGTTGCCAAACACCTCTGAATCCTGTTTATGGTTTCTTCCTTTGCTTTTAAGCTGAGGAACTTGTTTCCTTATCTTGAGATTAGATAAATTCATTAATGGCTCCCTACAGTTCTTTTGGAGTAACAATGTAAAAATCTAACTCTTTAACAGGAAACTATTTTGGCATATACTATGAGGAAAGAAATTCATGTCACTGTTTTCAGTTGTCAACTGTCTCAACATCACTTGCTATATAACCCTTCCATTCTTAACTAAAGGGAAATGTCAACTTTATCTTGCACTGTGTTCTTATGCCTAGTAGATGCTAATTCAGAGTCTGGATGGTTGCTTAATTTATCTACCAGCTTATTCTCACAATAATGTCATACTTCTTTTAGTACGCAGTACTAATTTTAATCCATGATGGGATGAGATTCCTTTTTTTATTTTTACTTCTTCAGGATTTGTGTATGTGGGGGAGAGAGTGAAATGTTTCCATTTATTTATTCTCTTGGAAATTCGAAAAATAAACTTACATAAAAAACAGTTGGAGCTGGCATGGTGGTGTACACCTGTCATCCCTGTGACTCAGGAGGACTGCCAAGTTCAAAGCCAGCCTCAGCAATTTAGCAAGGCCTACACTATTATTATTATTTCTCAAAATAAAAAAATATAAAGGGCCTGGGGAGTAGTTCAATGGCTAAGTGCCCCTGGGTTCAATCCGTAGTACCAAAAAAAAAAAAAAAAAACCCTACAAACAAAAAAAAAACAGTTGAGATTGTGGGATATCTTGCATTAAATCTGTAGATTTAGATGGGGAAATCAACATTATTACTTTGTTTTCTCATCCAGGAATGTCATTCCATTACTCAGTTCTTCTTAAAGATTTATAGTTTCTCTACATTCCCACATAGGCATTTGTGAGAAAAAAGCTAACCAATTCCAGCAGATCTCCTGGGCATCACCTCCTCGTAACCACAGTATTTGTGGGTACACATCATCCTGCTGCCTCCCACCTTTGTTCCTGCCCATTTCTCATCTCTCATGTCACATGAGTCAGGGATGGGTGCCTAGGGATGGACTATGTATCTAGCAGAACTGTAGCTCATGGTTTGTTACTAGGTATCTCACAGTTTTTGTTTTTGTTATGAGATAGATTTTCCCCATTACACTTCCTAACTGGTTACTGAATGTACTAAAGAAAACCAAAGCAATGTTAAATAGCAGCGGTCATCAGGCCCAGCTGTGTGGGCATGTCACCTCTACAGTCAGATATGCACTACACTCAGAGGTCTCCAACACTTAGTTTGATGCTCCACTGTCCCTGTCTTTAAATTCTTAATAATCTTATCTTTGAACTTATGTTTTAAAGTCCAAGGGCAATGAAAAATAAGCAGAAAAGATGTGCAAAATATGCAGGTCCAACATTCTTTGCTACTGCAATTTGTGTATGGTGTTTATGAGACTCCATAAGCATGGAGATGGGCTCACTGCCAGGAGGTTGTGAGACTCAAATCAAATTCAAGGGAAACGTGATGTCTTTGACCAAGTAGGCAGGACTGTTGACAATCTGGAGAGGTCATACTTTCCCTTCAAACCAGAATTTGCCTCAAATAAAAAGGCAAAGGCACCAGGTGTAGTGGCATCTGCCTGTAATACCAGTGGCTCAAAGGATCATGAGTTCAAAGCCAGCCTCAGCAACTCAGAGAGTCCCTATCTCAAAATAAAATATAAAAAAGGCTGGCGATAGGGGCTGAAGCAGTAGCTCAGTGGTTACAGTGCTTGCTGGCATGTGTGAGGACCTGGGTTCAAACCCCTGCACCACATACACAACAAAGTGTTGGACCAACAAAAGCAACATGAAAAACTAAATAAAATTAATTATCTCTCTTACTGTCCCTCTCTCCTTACAATAAAATAATTTTTAAAAAAAGGGGGCTGGTGATGTGGCTTAATGGTTAAGCGCCCCTGGTTTC
>PVKS010006700.1:47409-77070 GCA_004027875.1 Aplodontia rufa
ACAGTGAGGGGGGGAGGGGGGACGCGGGGAGAGGGGGAGAGAGAGAGAGAGAAACAATTCTTTATTTAGTTTTTCATGTGGCTTTCATTGCTCCAAGACTTTGTTGTGTATGTGGTGCTGGGGTTTGAACTTGTGTATTGCACATGTTGGGCAAGCACCATAACTGCCAAGCCACCAGGAAAAAGCTTTTTTTTTTATTTTTTTTATTTTTCTAAAGAGAGAGGGACAGTGAGAGAGACAGAGAAAGAGAGAAACAACTTTATTTAGTTTTTCACATGGCCTTACTTGCTCCAACACACTTAGTTGTGTAAGTGGTGCTGGGGTTTGAACCCAGGTCCTCGTGCTTGCCAGGTAAGTGCTGAAACCGCTGAGCCACTGCTCCAGCCCAGGAGAAAGCTTTTTAAAAAGACTTTAGTGGGGGCTGGAGCTAGAGCAGTGGCTCAGCAGTAACAGAGCTTGCCTGGCAGGCATGAGGACCTGAGGTCGAAACCCAGCACCACATAAGCAACGAAGTGTAGGAGCAACAAAAGCCACATGAAAACATAATAAAAATAGATTCTCGTTCTCTCTCTCACAGGCCCTCTCTAAAATAAACAAAAAAATAAGAAGCTTTTAATGTTACTTTTTTCCTGTTTTTGAACAAAGGTTCCCATGGTTTCATTTTGTGTGTGTGTGTGTGTGTGTGTGTGTGTGTGTGTGTGTGTATGGTACTGAAAACAGCAACTTCTTTATGCTAGGCTTTAGTAGAACTGCTTAAACTGGTCAAACTTACTGTCTACACAACGTGTGATTACAAGACTGTTACTATAACTAAAAGACAAAATACCCACATGTCTATCAAAAGAGATAAATAAATTACAGCAATTCACCCAATGGATACTGCACAAATATAAAACAGAATGAGAAAGCTCCATAGGCACTAGTAAGGAAAGACCTCCAAGAACAGTGTTAGTTAAAAAAAGATATCTGAGTACGTGCCACCTTTTTTTTTTTAATAAAAAGGGAGGAAACATGAATATATATGTGTAATAACTACTTAAAACATTCATTTTAAAAGTTAATAGGTTTGGAGATTTAGGACTAGGCTACTGGTTTAGGGACTAAATCAATAACATGGTCAGTGCCAGAGAAACATCTTGCCTATTTATAATTTTGCTATTCAATGACAGTCTGAGGCAGGAACCACAGTTTGTAAAAGAGCAATATTGCCATGTAATATTGAATACAAACTCTGAAATGTACCATTTACAAATAAGTTCTGTACTTCTACATTTACCTGGACATACACACAAACACTGCAGCATTTATATATACCTGCTATAACAAGGGGATATACAGAGTTAAAAAAATTCAGTCCTGTAAAATGTAGGAGTAAGCCCTACAAAACAAGAGCTGTATAATCTTTTTTTTTTCAGGCAGTCTTTATTTCAAAAACAAAAAGTGGAAAAGATACTGAAAGGACATATATACATAACTGACCACATGCTAAACGGAGAACCCCAAATCACTATTAGGAAGTCATTTTCTAACCATTCCCTACATAAGGCGTGTCTCTCTCCTTTCTCACAGGCTCTGCGGAAGATGAAAACAAACACGATGTCTCGTTGCGGGGTGCTTACTTCTTCACAATTTTTATAAAACTAGATCTCTTGTGAGAAAGTAACGCTTTATCTTCTGAAGGGAAAAGGAGAACCACACTCGTCACCCGCCCCCACCTGACACCAGCTGGTCCACTGGAAGGGGCTCTGGCTGTGGAGTGGGTCAGACTCAAGCCTTTGCACAAGGTCACTGTTGGTGATTCCCCGAGTTCCTGCCTTCCCTGCTTCGGGACTGAGCAGATCCACCCTCCATCGGGATGCCATTCCCTCAGCTCGGCCCGGTGCTCCCTTTTGGTGCTGCCATCACATCTGTGAAACCTCCCAGTGCACAACTGGATTCACTGTGCCGTCGCCTGCTGCTGAAGTCCTTCTCCTCTACTAGCGCATACGAATCTCCAGGCAGAAACCACACCTGTGTCTCGTTCTGTCCCCAGTGCCTGACATACACTTGGCAGTCTCCTAATAAATGTCTGCTTATTGCCAAGTAATTTACAGTAGCTCAAGAAGTCAAGTTTCACTGACAATTAGAACCAGCCTTAATACCTGGTTAGAGAAATCAGTCTGGGAGAAAAAAATAGCTTCCTGCTCTAGCCCAGTCCAGACTCACCAGTGCCATTGCTGGAAAGTGCCTGCGTGAAGGCCCCGAGGGCTCCTCTGCCAGGCTGGCAGGATTGCTACTTGCCACATTCTACACAGTAACGAACTGCTGCACTCCCAAGTCTGTTTCTGCTGCAGGGGACACTACATTTTTCTAAACAAAATTGTGAAGTGCCCTAGGCACATTATAGCCCCAGTTCAGTGAATGCCAAAACCCTTCACAGTCCAGATTTCCAACTCTGCTTACTTTCCCAGAAATTTCCTAGCAATTCTGAACACACTGTTACAGTTCAAAGTACTTTTAAACAACAGTTTCAATGCTGACCACCTACTTCTACTTCCTACCTTCAGCTCCTGGGAGGGAAATAAGTATCACCTATTTTTGTTGCTACAAAAATTAGCACCTTTGTTCTGCTCTGTAAAATTTACTGAATTCTTCAAGGCTCGGCTCGACACACCACTTTTCATGAAGCCTTATCTTACTAGGCAAGAAAATACAATGGTTTTCTTTATATAGCAAGTAAATTAGTAAATACTTAACAACGTTTTCCCACTGTTTGTGCCTTCATTGTTCCCCATGCCACACATTTCCATGCCTGACCAATGTCCAACTACACTGTTAGAAGGAGCCCCATTTACGCTGCTTTCTGCCTTTCAGCTTCTCTCCTTCCCTTGCTCTACCCTGTACCTCAAACGTTAACCTCTGCAATCTTTAGCTCCAAGGCTCACCTTACCAGCCTGGCATTTGGTTCTGCCAACAGGAGAAACTGGCGAGAGACTGGAAGATGAAAGGAGCAAAACATGCTCTGTTCTGCCTGTCTGTGGCGGTAATGATGGTGGGGCAGATGACCACGGGCGCCAGTCCTGTTCAGACAACACAGCTCCAGGGGTGGCGGGAGACGGAGCTCCCGACAGTTTCAGCAACGGAGTTCCTGGGCTTACGCTGCCTGTTTTGGCTGTCGTTGGCCAACTACTAACTAGAAATTAGAACAAAAAAACAGTCTTTCTGGTCCCATTCTTTTAGATACATAGGAAATACACAACAGCCTAAAGCTGATAATAGTATTTTCTTCTTATTCTTTTAACAGGTTGAAGAATCCTGAATTTTGAACTTAGAACTCCATGCTCTAATTAAGCAGAGTGATAATGTTTTCCAGAATATCCAGGAGACTTTAAGACTTTAAGAAGGAAACCCAGATTCCTATAATGCTGAATACCACCACATTCCAATACCAACTCCTCCAGGTCTTACTAAAAGCAAATTCTCTACTCATCTAGAAGACTCGGAGGAAGAGAAGAGCTATTTAAAGAAGAGATGTAAATGGCCCTAAACCTATGAAGTGATGCTCAATTTCTCTCATAAGAGAAATGCAGTTAAAATTGTACTGAGATACCATTTCTTCCCTATCAAATTGGCTAAAATCTAGAAGTTTGACAATATGCTCCACTGGCCCGGCTGTGAGGAAGCAGTTTTTACCACAAGGTGTGAGTGTGAATTTAAAAATGGTGCATCTCTCCAAAGTGAATTTGGCAATATCTAACAAAATCATACGTGCACTTACCCTTTGATCATGCAATCCCTTTCCTAGGAACCTATTCCAAAGATATATTGGCAAAAATGGGAAAAGATTTATGCACAAGGGAAAAGCAGCATTTATAGTCCAGAAGGCTGAAAACAACCTAAATGGTTCACCAGAAGAACTGGTTTTAAGTAAATGATGACGTATCTACATCGAACGCCCGGTAGGTATAAAAAGGAAAGAATGATATCTTTCTAAACATAGCTAGCACTAAAACAGCATTAAGTACAGAAAAGGTAAAGAAAAACGTGTAGTATAATATGTTGCCAATTACCTGAAACAGCAGGGGAATAAAAAATATATTTATTAAATGGAAGATAAAAAAAAACAAAGAGGGAAAAGAGATTACTTATGGGATACATGGAACAGAAAAAGAAGATTGATTCCTAACTATGGCTCTTTTTTGTAAATCTGATTTTATTTATTTATTTTAAAGAAACAGAATGATAGAGAAAGAGAGAATCAATTTTATTAACTTTTCCATGTGGACTTTGTTTTTCTGACATCTAGTAATGTATGTGGTACTGGGGTTCGAACCTGGGTCCTCACGCATGCCAGGTAAGTGCTCCAAGCACTGAGCCACCACTCCAGCCTTGTAAATCTGATTTTACAACCATGTATTTCACAGTTATAAAAATTTATTAATTTTTTTTTTAAGAAAAAGAGGGGGAGAAGAGGGAGAGAGAGAGTGAGACAGAGAGAGAGAGGGAAAGAAAGAGAATCAACTTTATTCATTTTTCCATCTGGTCTTTGTTTCTCCAACTCTTACTTGTGCATGTGGTGCTGGGGGTCGAATCCATGTCCTTGTGCATGCTAGGCAACTGCTCCAGCTCCTTGTTTCGTTTTTAAACCAGATCACTGTGTGACTGACTACTGAAACTCTCAAGTCAAACTGGATGCTCCAACAGTTCCACTTTGGGTTTAAGTGTTGCACCTTCCTGGAGTCCACACCTGAATCTGTGATATACAACTTTAGGTACCTTATTCAACTGGTCCTGGTGAAATTCATCTTGTGGCCTTGGCATTCCAGCTATAATATATTTTGCAGTTGGCAGGGCAGCCACATTTGCCACAGGAAGACTTCTGGAGGTGGCAGGCCTAGATCACAGCAGCAGCACAACGTGTGCTTCATACTATGACACTTTCCACATAATAATTTTTTTTTTAATCTGACTTTGGCCACAGAGACTTTAGAGGCAATCCTGGGGCTGGAGAGGAGGCTCAGTGGTAGAGCGCTTGCCTGGCATGCACGAGGACCTGGGTTTGAACCCAGCACCACATAAACCCTTACTAAGTGGAGGAAAACAAAAAAGCAGATGGAAAAAATTAACTCTTTCTCTCCTTTGTTTTTTTTTTTTTTAAAGGCAATCCTTACATAATGAAAGCAAAGTAGAAAAGAAGAACCTTAAGGTATACTGAAATGGTGAGGAACAGAATTATTCCAAGTGATTTAAAAACAGTCATTTTACGGTACACTTCTAGTATGATACATCCTGAAGACACAAAAATCATTGTAAATATCTTAAACTATTTTCAGTAATCACATGTCTTATGAGTTTTGGTACCATTATTCTGTGACTATTTTGTATGTACCAGGGACAAAGTAAATGAATTATTGTGCTGGGTCACAATAATCCAACAACAATCTTGGAGTACTGAATTCAAAATGTCAGAATGTATTCATAATATATTTTATATGTTAAATACATGATGTATAAATAAATAAGTATATGTGCTTATATGCCCTACATTTGCCTACTAGAAGGCCCAGAAATATTGAAAAATACAGTAGCAAGTATCTTCTACTGTGCCCACACTGAGGTTTCCAAATGTCATTTCCCACTAAACAGAACCAGAGCTTCTAGAAGAAATACCTGATTGCAGATCAAGGGCAAAAATGTACAAGATGAACCTGGTACATCTTGTTACGCCAAAAATCAAAGAACTATTGAGGACTATTGAAGTGTATCAAAAAGACTCCAGAAGAAAATGTGAAGAGGTTAAAGGTAACAATTTGAAGATCAATAATAATAACTACAACTGATTAAAGAATGTCAAATGTGCTTAATCCCATAATTCAAAATAATATGTACCCGCTACCTCCTAAGAATTCCAACAAATGAACTTCTTTGTTCACCTTTTGGATGCTAGGGAACCACTTCTTCATTTTGAAAGCTGGCAAATAAATGGAAAGAATATAATATTTAGACTTCTTTTCCTGCACAAACTGCATTTTAGGATTACCATGCAAGTCTTCAGGGAATTCTCTTTCTAGCCACTAAATGAAGGAGGAATGATAGAATTAGAATATAACCATTTGTAATCCCAAAATCATGAAATAATAGATCTAGGAAATAATCATCACTGGATGTGAACATCTTAAAGACAAACACAACCAGAGCTTTTTTGTCCTTCTTGATAGACACACTTAACACTACCATAGGACATTTTTACCAAATGATAACAATAACAACAATAATAATATTTGAATCTGACATTCTTTAACTACCGAGTTTTAAGAAATGCAATGGATACACATGCTGAACATTACCATATAGATTCAGTGACCAAAAGTAAGGCTGTCAGAAACTACAGGACAAACCTAATTTCTTCAACAAATTTTATGGGAGGAGGGCAGAGAGAAAGAAAGATAAGAAATAAGATAAATGGCAGGGAACCTAAAGATATGAAGATATTTAAGTCATAATAACAGCTGTTGGCATAAGGTGAATCTTAATTTATTTGTGGTGCTAGGGATCAAATCCAGAGTCTTAGACATGCTAGGAAAGCACTCAGCCACTGAGCTACATTTCCAGCCCTGCTTCTTTACTTTGTCTGAATTCTGATTTTTACAACCTGTAAAACACAAACACTCTCACTCTAGATTTTGAAACGATTAGGGAAATTTCAACACCGAATGGATATTTAATGTTTTTAAAAATTACTGTTTAATTTTGGGAAATGACGTACTGTTATGACTAAGGCTACAACAGGAGGCCTTACTTTTAGAGAAATATAATGGAATATTTATGGATGAAATGAGAAGATGTCTGGGGTTGGCTTCAAAATAATCTGATAGGGGAGAAAGTCACACAGAGTTAAACTAGGCTGTTTGTTAGTCGACAGTCCTGAAGACAGGTAATGGGGACTATTCTTTCTATGTCAATAATTAGGCATTCAAAGAAGTGAAAGGAAAGGCAACATGAAATAAAAAGGAAGATCCGGTCCCAGAGACAAAACAGCTGACGACTAAAATAGAAACTGGTACCAAAAAGTGGTAAGCATTACCCAAAGTCTAAATGCTTTGGGTCTTACTTACCTAAAAGGTGGTTCCAGAGCTTTTGGAATTTGTGAGAGAAATTTTGGAAAGTTTAGTGATGCAAGCTGGAAAAGTTTCAGAATGTTGTAAGTAAAGTGTAATGGGCAATTCTAGAGGGAGCTCAGAAGACCAGAATGTCAATAGGACTGTGGACAGTAAAGACTGGGCTTATGAGGTTTCAAAAGAGAAAAGGACTCTGTTGGAAACTTGAGTACAGGCCAATTGTATTATATTCTGGCAAAGAAGTTGTCTAGATTTTGTCAGGTCCTGAGACTGTGAGGCTGTAATTAAAGGTGATGGCCTAATTAGTCTGGCAGAAGAAATTTCAAGGTAGCACAGCACTCAGGTGGCAGCATAGATATTGCTGGTGGCTTTGAGTCAAATGTACTGTGATAATCAGGAGTAGGAAATAGCCGAAGATTTTAAAAACTTGCAGTTTGGCCAGAAAAAATGCAAGCAAAACTGGGCTAAGGAGGTATGGTTGCTAAAGAGAATACAGCCACTAAAGAGTCACTAAGTACTTTACCCAGACACAACAGCAAAAATGGCTTGAGGGCTGCTCAGGAACTGACAAGACCACACCCATCTCAGGGTCAAGGGTATCAAAGTAAAAATTTCTTTGGTAAAACAACCCTGGGGTACTCTGCTTGCACTGGAGGCCTAGGAAGTTCTTTCACCACACTCAGCTGCCCAGTAACTCAGAGGCTACTGCATTTATGGTGCCAGGAGGCTTGGTTACTCATAAAGATGGTGGCAGACTTAGGCTTTAACCATATGGTGCTGTTTCTACAGGACTGCAGAATGCTGGAGTTGTGGGGTCATGGAGGTTTTCTCTGAGATTTCAAAAGAAGGCCTGAGAGGTCGGAAAAGTGTAGCAGGGTTGAAGTTCTCATAGGCTGCCACTGAGAGGGTGATGAGTGAAGAAGTGGGAAGGAAGCAAAATCTGTGGTAGAGACCCCCAAGATTAAGAGATGCTAGTAATGTGGGATGTCTGCCAAGGAAAGCTGCAGAAATTGAGCAGAGACAAGCCAACAGAGAGGTCATAAGGGCTGCAACCAGCAAGGTCATAGTGGTGGAGCTACAGAAGCCCTTCAGAGGGAACATCATGTACCCCAGATGCTGGATGTGCAGCTACAGGACGTATTTGCCCAGCTGCATTCCAGTCTTGCTTTGGTCCCATCCTTTCTTTCTATGCTCCTATTTCTCCCTTGTGGAATGGGAATATTTACTCTGCACCATTATATATTGGATGCATGTAACTTAATTTTGATTTTATAGAAGTTCATACTGAGAGTTTGTCTTAAATCTCAGGAGAATTTGGGCTTTGGGTAATGCTGGAATTGTTAAGACCATGGGGACTACAGTCAGAATGACAAAGATCAAGAATACAAACAACAAAAAATGCAGGAGAGGGTGTGGGGGAAAAGGAACCCTTATATACTGCAAACCAGTACAACCACTCTGGAAACAGTATGGAGACTCTTTAAAAAATTAGGGATGGAACCACTGTATGACCCAGCTATCGCCCTCCTGGATATTTTCCCAGAAGGTATAAATTCGACATACTATATTAATACATCTACATCAATGTTTATAGCAGCATAATTCACAAGAGCTAAACTATGGAATCAACCCAGATGCCCATACATACAAATACACACACACACACACACACACACACACACACACACACACACCATGGAATTCTAATCAGCCATTTTAAAAAAGAAATCATGGCTTTTTCTGGTAAATGGATGGAGATGGAGAAAATTATGATGAGTAAAATTAGCCAAACCCAGAAACGCAAGGGCTGAATGTTTTCTCTCATAATGTGGAAGCTATACTACAATATAGGAAAAAGTGAGAGAATAGTAGTTTAGACAACCGACTCATCAAATAAGGATTACCAATCAAACGGGGGGCAACCTCGCAGTCTAGGAATTGGGAGGGATAGAGGGAGAAGGATAAGGGGGGGATATATAATGTGTGCATGTATGGAAGTATAACAGCAAATCCCTTCAATATGTAAAACTATAATGAAAAATGAAATCTTGTTAAAAAAAATAGACTATGGGGACTATTGAAAATGAACTAAATGTATTTTGAATTGTGAGACAGGCATGTACTTTTGGGTACCAGGGGTGGAATGTTATGGTTTAGATATGAGGTATTTCCCAAAAGCTCATGTGTAAGACAATACAAGAACATTCAGAGAGGTAATCATTAGATTATGGCAGGTATGAACTAGTTGGTTGATTAATTCACAGATGGTAACTATGGGCAGGTGAGGTATGGCTAGAGGAAGTAGGTCACTGGGAATCTGACTTTGGGGTTTCTATTTTGTCTCTGGTGAGCAGAGCTCTCTTTGCTTCCTAGCTGCCCTGCCCTGAGCTGCTCCCACACCTGTCCACCATGGTGTTCTGAATCACCTCAGGTGCAGAGATATAGAGTCAGGTGATTATGGACTGAACTCTGAAACCATGAACCAAATAAACTTTTCCTCTTCTAATTGTTCTTGTCAGGACTTTCAGTCACAGTGATGAAAAGCTGACTAAAACACAAGGCAAACACATTGGGAGGTAGATAGATAATAAAATAGTAGCCAATTCTATTCTAATTTTTCTTCCATGCCTCACTGCTAAGATAGGTGAGGGTTTCCTACAAAAGCCTCCTAACAGAGAAGCAGTAATCACAGGCCCACTCTCCCAAGCCAGAATACACCCCAGTGAGGTCTATAAGTAGCTACAAAATGAGAAGGGGCTGTGGTGGCGGCAGCAAAGATGGACAGTGTGGTCGAGCTATGGTGCATTCCCAAGGACAAGTAAAGTAACACTGGGGAGTCACATCAAAAATAGGAAAGAAGCCTTTTGGTGGGAAAAAGATTAAAATCTCTTACCGCTGATGCAGTTACTTTTACTTGTGTTATTCCCTGGTATCATTACACATTTTAAATGGAAACATTAAAAATCTGATAAAACAAATACAAATATTTTTAAAGTCATTTTTAAGGCCTATGGAAGAATAAGTAGAGGAGCCTATAGAATTACAAAAGAAAGACCAGAAACCGGGATAGAAAGAAGTTCTGAATGTAGAAACAAAAGCTTTTGATACTCTACTAGTTATTTGTGATATTATTTCAGTTTTACTATTTTTTTTTCTTGCTATGAAAATCTAGAGTTGATATAAGTGGTTCTCAAAGGTTGACTGCATATTTCACAGGACATAGGAAAGAATAAGAAGTAGGAATCTGAGGAGTGGTAGCTCAGTGGTTACAGTGCTTGCCTGGCATGTGTGAGGATGTGGGTTCGAAACCCCAGGACCACATACATACACAACAAAGTGTCACCACAATGAAAGTCACATAAAAAACTAAATAAAACTGATTCTTTCTTTCTCTTTCATTGCCCCCTCACTCTTTTTTTTTTTTTTTAAGTAGAAATCCAAGATTTTTAAAACAACTCCAACCTGGGTGCAGCAGTGCATGCCTATATTCCCAGCTACTCAGGAAACTGAGGCAGGAGGATTGGTTGTGCCTAGGAGTTGGAGGCCAGCCTGGGCAACACAGTGAGGCACTGTCTCAAAATAAATAAGGCAAAAACGAAAACCTTCTGGTGAATTTGATATGGGTGGGCACACTAGAAGACCACCCCTTTCTGGGAGATTTTTAGAGGTTAGGCTGAGGCCTGTATGCTGCTAAAATGCACCTGAGATAATCAACAGGGAAAGCTGGCCACTATTATTACAAACACCTCTCTAAGCTAAGCAAAGCTGCAGTGTCACACAGAGGATAATGAGATTCCCCTTTACACTCACACCACCTCCCTGTCTGCCCAGCACAGGCAGCTCTGAGCTGGGAAGATGTCCCAAGTCGGGCTGGAGGGGAAACCACTGCAGGCCACCTGCCTAAGAGTGCACACATACAGCTACTTACTTGCACCACCACTCCCATTTGGTTGAGGGATGAAGACAGGAGGATAACTGCAGTGCTCTTTGCAGTCAAATTTGTGACCATCACAGAAAGGGGCTCAAAAAAAAGTGTTCACCCAGACACCAAAAGCACTTCGTGCATCTCTGTAATCTTCTTTCATCACCTGACACACCTGAGACTACGCCTGACAGTGCTGACTGGTTCATCTTGGACAACACACTCACACCAACCACAGCATCCCTTACTACAACTCAAACTGAGTTTCATGCTTGTGATGGTCTCTTATACCAGAAGGGCAAGCTTCTTTGATAATTACAATATCCTCCAATAAGGAGGACGACTGATTTATGTAGATGGTACCTTCTTCTATGTAGCCTGTTCAAAAATGCAGGATATGGGGCTGAATCGAGTAGCCCAATGCTACACATATTATGAATATGAAGGACCTTGGTTTCTAAGACCCTTGTCATACACAATGAGGCTTACAGTCTACAGAAGAACCTGGCCAGCAGGAAAAGGTGGATCCTTCCCACAAACCTAGAGAGCCTAAAGAGTTAAAAACAGTAACACCAGGTAATGCTTCCAGCTTGTTAACTTTCCAATAACTTAAAAGCCACAAAAATTAACTTAGCTATTTAACATTAAAAGCTACATTCATAATAATTATTTCAGTGGAGGTCTAACAGCTCTCCATACATTGGAAAACTTTCCTCTTCTGCTACTTTATTAGCATTACTCTCCCAAATTCTCATAAGTAAGGGATTAATAGGACACAATACGTGTTTAGAAAATTTAGGCTATAACCATTCAAAGAACTGGCAAACATTTTTGGGTTACACTCATTTTTCCCATTCTAGTCATTACCAAGTTTTCATGACATATGTCAATATGGACACATGTCCTAAAATGGACAGGACTTGAGAAAGACAAGAGAATCAAGTCCCTTTGTAAAGGCACAAAATTCTATTTTAGGTATTGCAAGAAAGAAGCATCCTAACTTCCTTCCCCTGAACTCATGAAGTAAAGACACAAATTCAAAGATCTCATTAGTTTAACTATGGTCTTTGCAGGAAGTGAGTAAAAACATGTGGATATGGGCAAGAGATAAGAAAACCTATTGTGAACGGTGTGAATGAGAAAAGCACTCATGACCATCATGGAACATCAGCCTGGGAGGGGCTGCACACAATGCCAAGCACCATAATTGTCTCCATTTCCATCCAAGCCAAGCCAAACACATTACCAAACAACTAAACCGAAGTTAAAAACACCCTTTTGAAAGATCAGTCAGGCAGTATTTGCTAACCAAAATCTTGACTTCTACAGTAAAAGTTCAATCACTTTGGTCTTATCTAAATTATAGGCAGTCCCTTTCTTAGGTGAACTTGGCTAAGCAGGACATACCATTCATATCAAATCAAAAGCCAACACCTTCTTAGGCCTGGAAAGTCTGAGCATCTGATCAATATCAGACAGACTTCCTCCCCAATCTCAACTACCATTAAATATAGAAAAGCTCTTTGCTATGAAAGCCTTTGCCTGGCTACCAAGAAGAGCATTCTCTACATTGCAAATCTGAATGAATCACTAAAATGTTTTTAATTCTTAATGACTAGTACAATATTTATATTACTTTCCTTTAGGTTTACTGGAATTACTATTTTGACTGCATCCTATCTGTCACTCAGCCAGAATTCTTAGAGCTGATTATGATGAATTAATGGGATAAGAAAACACCTAAATACAAATACAAAAAAAGTAAATGGTAATACTTACCTATCAGCCCCTTCTCCAGAGTGAAGATTTTGTTTGTAAACATACATTCAAAAGCCACAATGTGAAAGATCTTGTTTACTGTGTTGTGAGTTCCAACTATTCGAATATACCTGAAGGTAAAAAAAAAAAAGAGAGAGAAAAATCTTTTGGAAATGAGCTCCATCTCAATCCCAGGATAACAGGATAAAGTACTCCATTTAAACATGTAGTGCACAAGGACATGGAGTAAAGGAGACTTTGAACTGAACTTCAGAAGCTAAAGCTCCTCCGAGGCTGGCTCTAACTGAGCCTAGAAGAATTATAGCAAAATCAAGGAGATGTCACTACCCAGAGAATTAAGTAAAACTTAGATTTATCCAGAAAAATCATACCAGGTACCATTCAGTTCAAGTTGCATGTCGGTGTAAGTGTATGTCCACGAGACACTTACACTGGAGAACAGCAGTTTCTACCTTGCCTATGCTTAGGAATGTATCTGTGCCACATGTGCACAAATACAGGCAAAATCAAATGCCTTCACCTCAATCGAAGATATTTCATCCGTTGGGGACAAATGCATGAAATCAATATCGCTTTCCTGTTTAGAAGAAAAAATTCAAGTAAACTATTGAAAACCCCTTCCAGCATCTTTTATTTCAGTACTGCTACTAAGTCCTAGTAGGTAATAAACCCCATATACTTATGCCAGCCCCCCCCCACCCCACCCCCACCTAACTGCTGAGAAGCCTTCTCCTGACCAGAGGAAGTGATCAGCAGAGATGGCCCGGCCTGTTCTGCAGTCTCCCTCCTGGCCACACAGATCTGGCATCTGCACCTGGTGCAGAGTTTCACTGGGCAGGTCTTGAGCATCTTGGCCTGTTCACCCTTTTCCATCTCCCAGGAGGCTTCATCTCCAACAAACAAGCATTAACCTTGGAGTGACTTGCTCCCTTCACTCTCCAAAGGACCAATAGTTCACAGGTTAATGAACAGACAAACTCTTCTGAGTGTCACACAATTCCACAGGGAATTTACACTCACTGTCTTACTGGAATCCAAAGGAAGAACCAGGAAAAATAACTAGATTAACTGATAATGCTGTTCCAAATTATGAACTATGCACTCTGAAGGATAGGGCATATTAAAAGAACAGATTTCAATTAGGATATGACAGACTGAGCAAGGTTTTAGCAATTTCCTCCCTCTGTGTGTAAAACAACCTTCGATTTAGATGATAAAATTTTACTTCTGAGTTAATCGCTGTTCACTAATTTGGTAATTTTCTTACATTTCTCATCCCTCCAAGTTAACTGTATAATGTAAAAGCTGATTTTTAAAATTCACATTAAGATGACTATATTTAGGGTTTTTGTATCATGGGCTATTTTCTCTCCTGTTTCCTCAAGCCTCAATCTCATGGCATTCCCTGTGCACCTCATTTAGCCATCTGCTCCTTGACATAAACTGATCACTCATCTTCATAACCAATATTAATGTTGTCTCCTGGACGGGCTGTTAAGTGTGCTCAAACTCACTGCAGGGAGACACCACTCTTCCTGCACTGAGAATCAGAGCTCTCTGGTTAAGCAGGAGTTTGTCCCTGATCTCTGCTCCTCAGCCCTCAAGGCAGATGGAAGGTGCTAATTTTTCTGGTTTTGGGTAGGTGGGTTCATTTAAAATCAGTTCTTAATGACCTATGTAGTGCAGACTGTGGAGTCTTTTACTACCAGCAATGATGATCTCCCTGTTTGCTTTCTGGAAGGGAAGGGGTGTGTTAAGCCTGGCACTTTGGCCTGACTCTCATTTTGTCCATTTCCTTAAACCCACAGGAACTCAACCCTGATAGCACTTTCAACCACATGGGGCCCTGACAGCTTGAGTGCTGCTGTCTGTGACCTTGCAGGAATGTGGTTTGGTGGAACTGGATCACATTTTCTTCTTCCCTAGGTCTGGCCTCTGCCCTAGGAGAGACAGCTCTCCTACTGTGCAGAGTAGAGTCAGAGAGTGACAAACAGTGAGGACCAGGGCCTTCGCCCCAACTTTTTTTAATTTTTTTTTTTTTTTTTTTAAGGGCTGAGGACCGCACTCCACTGAGGTAAATCCCCAACCCCCTTTGGTGGTTCTTAAGGTTAAATATAGTCCAGGTTGACCTAAGGGGATGCTATAAAGTTCCCTCCTCCCCTCCTTCTTTTTTCAATTTTATATGGAATCATATAAAGTTTAGTTAAAAGTCATTTCCCAAATCTACCCTGGTGCAAAAGTCAGGAATGGGAGAAAATATGCAACCTTCCCCTACCTCGCCACCCCCTCTCCTGCTGAGCCCAGTTACAAGCAATTGAAAATAAAAAGTGGTAGTGGTAGCATTTTACAGTCTTAATGATAGTGTTTGTGATGATAAAAAAAAATACATATGGTTGGTAAAGCACTGAGAGATGCCTCCAGATAAAAAGTTTCTACAAATGAAGATAATGTTATCTCTGCTGCATAATCCTGAGGTCAAATTAGCAATTCACAACTATACATCACACTTCTGAAACAGCCTGCTATATGTAATGCTCATAACAAGTTTAATTATTCTAATTCTTACAATGCTTTCTAAATCTCTATAAAACTGTAGTATAATTTATAAAAATGGCATGAAGTTCTTACACAAATACATATTTAAAAAATGGTAATATCAAAAGAAAGAAGTCATGCTCCAGGGCTGGGGATATAGCTTGGTGTGCTGCCTAGCACATGCAGGCTCTGGGTTTGGTCCCCAGGGTAGGAAGCAAGGAAGGAGGGGAGGGAGAGGAAGGGAAAGTTGGGGAAGATGGGGGTTGGGGAGGAGACAGGCAAGCAGGGAGAGGAAGACTTACAGACAGTCAGTCAGTCATGAGGAAGAAGAGTAAATATCCCGGACCTTTTCCTATACTAGATGAGAAACCGCAAATTGCTGCAACTAACGGCCTAACCTGAATGACTGCTGGAAGCAGCCTGGAGCTCTCCGTTAAGCACTCAGAGGCCCTGTCCTGCTTGAGGAAGTGCCCTGATCCCTGCGAAATGACAGGAGGTGGGGTGGGCAGCACTGGTACCATCCTTGATTATAAGCATATTTCCTTAATGGGGCTCTGAACAGAACATCCCAAAGTTTGAAGAGAAACAATTACCAACTGAATCACTGAAAACTCAAGGGCTGGGGATAAGAAAGACTCCTCCTTTTATTGCTTTGAAGCAAAACTTGGTCATAACACCTAAAAACTGAACTAGGGACCACACTGTCTCTGTCAAAAGAAATCCTGGGTACCAGAAGGGTAAAGCTTACAGCGCACTTTTCTCTCTTTTCAGCATCATCTCTCCAGAGCAAGCAGCCTCTGACTTAACCTGGTAATAAGGCCAGTGGCAGCTAGTGACTTCATCAGTGTGTAGAGAGGAACTCTGCTGAAAACTATAACAGGTATCCTGTGTTCTCTCTGAGGTCATCAACAGCAGCTCAGACAGCTGGAAGATAATTAAAACTTTAATGGTGCTGGAGAAGGCAGAGAGGGAACAGATTGGCCAGTTCTGAGGAGGATGGATGCTGTCCACATAAGCCCCAGTGTAACCGTCTGTTTCTAACACTCTCCTCCCTGCCCTATGTTAGCTGTCTTCAAGTGGCTGACAGAGCCTGGATCTGGAACACAGTTCAGAGAAGAATGTTTCAACACCGAAGTCTCTGGGAGCTGTGAGGCTGAGGGTGAAAGAGATTCTGTCTTCTTTAATAAGACAAAGTCTAAGCCCTCCAAGGAGAGCACGCTAAAACTAAAGCGCACTATAGAGTTTCATAGCAGCATGGGCTTAGGGTCCAACAGAACAGGTTTACATTCCAGTTCCACCACTTAACTGGAATGACTTTGGTGAAAAATAAATGTTTTTGAAACCTTTAGGAACTTCAGGGTCCTCCTCTGTAAAAGGAGGTCAATAACACAAACTTTATAGGGTACTTAAATGAGTTAAGTATTTAAAAGAATCTAAAGGCAGTGCTGGGCAGAGTAGAGTATCATTAGCTGGAAATTCAAAGAATAGATTATTAGATGTAGAATTTTTAGGTTTGGACTTTGAGTACACTAGTTGTCTAGAAGAGCAACTCCCGAACCCTGGAAGTTAGGAATTCTAACTTATGAAGAAAACCAGCAGTTCCTTACAAAGGGCTATCACACTGACCTAGAGACACTGTGCTTTGGAGGTTGCATTGCACTCCTGATTGTGTATGCTAAAGTAGCCCATTCATAAAGAGGCAGGTCAAGGAGCAGACTTCACCAACACAGGTGGGGTCTTGTCCCTCCTCTTAGGGCCTCACAGTACAGGTACTACGGGCCACAAAGGCAAATGACATTTAAAATGCAGATTTCCGGCTCTATGATATTTTCTGCTTTGATCTCTAGTTTAAATTTTTTTTCTTGACTGTGTCAGCTGTGCATGAGAAAGCAAGGGAAGAATCTTTGGCCCATATCTGGGCTAGAATTTGACCTCCACCTGTGACCTTCTCAAGAATCCTCCTTGGCCGAGAAGGTGAAATCCAGGGAGACTGATCAAGGCTATGTGGCCCAGCTACGTATTCCCACTGAAGGGATTCTTTCATGTGCAAACCTTGGAAGTTACAAGTCTTAATTTATTACAGAAAAAAAAAAAAGCATTTCCTTACAGAGAGAGACACCATGGTACTGTGACTTGGAGATATTTTGCTTTGGAGATTTCAATGCATTCACCACCTGCTCTGGAAATACACAGATTCCTGTATGAAATTTATCTTTCCATCATTTCTTGACAGGTTGCTACCAGAGTTAATGTCTAAGTCAAATACAATACATCTTTAACAAACTAAAGAAAGTACCGAAAAACAGCAACTTGTACATTCCAGCCTTAAGCCCCCGGTATTCTCGGGTCTTTTGTTCTGGTGAACCACCATCCCACTTGTGGTTATAGTTAATCCTTAACCCTTGTTTCAGTGAAGTACTATTCTGTACTGAGCATGTTCTATTACATGATCAAACTGAATTTGGTTAGAAATATTTAAATGAGTTCTCAAGGGATCAACTAAAGTCAAAATCCATCAGAATTCTATTCTTTGGTAAACAAAGTTTTATTCTCAAATTGAACTTTATATTCTTGGGTTAAACAAAGAAAACTGAAAACTAATTAATGTAAGACTGGTACAAAAGGAGGGATCCTTAACATTTTGGCCCCAAGTAGCCATGGAGAAGTCTGAGGGAAAAAACCCTAAATAAACATTCTTTGCTGTGGCCAGAGTACAGCATTTACTAGAGATTGGGGACCACCTAGCGCTTAGAGTCACTATTTCCAAGTCCTTCAATTTGACCTTTCCCTTCAAAGAGATACTGAGAACATACATAAATAATTCTCTAAGCCAAGAAGCAGGTAATGCCAGCAGGTTTCTCCAGTATGGCATTTTCTTCTCGTTCTGGGTATAATGTTAGTGCTCTTATAATCAAACCACAGACTAGAGGGGGAGTGATTTCAGCTCTTGTTGCTAAGGCAGCAAGTGGAAAACAGTTTGCTGCCAGAATGACAAAAAGCTTCTAGAAAAAGCATGTTGCAACAGAAAAGATTTGTTGCTCTTAGAAAACCTTCCCTCTGGCTGATCTGTGGTGCTATAGATTCTCCTCTACTGACTTCAGCAAAGGACCCCTGCAGCATTTGCTGATTTGGGAGAGGAAGAATTATGGAAAGGTTAAACACTGGGTGCAGTCAGCCTAAGCAGAGGCTACTGTCTCAGAGAGCAGCCTCGACTGCTGCTGTCTGGTCATCAACCCTGCAGAGGGAGCAATCATGTTCCAGCACCTGCACTATTCAACCTGAAGGGCAAATGAAACAAGAAGTCATCTTGTTTCACGGGAAAAATTGATGCTGTATAGAATCAGGCGTATGGAGGGAATAAGATGGGTAAAAATAATTACTAATATATCATAACCCAGGGCTTCTCAAAACACAAAGCGATTCCAACTTGAGAGAGAAATATTTGTTATTTTTTATTTGGGGAAAATATGAATTTTGAATAGTAGGTTTGTCCTGCCCCCCGCCCCCCCTCCAAATATTCAGTCTAACATTTGTTATAATGTGCCTTCAACTTATAAATTTGTATTTGAAATTAGTATCACAAAATAACTTAATCACAGTATTTATAGAAATCATATGATAATGGCACAAGCACTAAAATTTATTTAATTTGTTTAAATTTTCTGCTTTCACATTAACCTGTCAAAGCACTTTAGGTATCCTAGGTAAATCTAATAGTAATCAAGACTCACAAAACATCCATTAGGTACAAGAAGTAGGCTCAGGGGCTGGAGCAGTGGCTTAGCAGTGACAGCGCTTGCCTGGCATGCATGAGGATCTGAGTTCAAACCCCAGCACCACAAACACAGTGAAGTGTCAGAGTAAGGAAAGCCACATGAAGAACTAAATAAAACTGATTCTCTCACTCTGTGTGTCCCCTTTCTCTTTTAAAAAGAAAAAAGAAAAGAACGAAAGAAATTATATTCAGTCCCATGAGGAACAGGCCAAAAAGATGGCATAAACCTGGATCTGAAGTTTACAGCGCACGTTCTAAGAAAGAACTGTGTTCTGGTCACAGCTCTGTAATATTAGCCTCAGACATAAAATTTGATATAAGCTCCTTAATTCCTCTCAGACTCAGGCTCTGCATTGGTAGCAGTGGTAGAGAGAATAGTGGAACTTATTCCCTATTCACATTTGGTAGCTTAATCTTAAAACACTGAATCTAGCAACATGTACTTCAAAAGTCCTCCCAAGGAACTCCCCACTCAAAGACCCGAACATACGAATGTGGCTAAAGGAGAAGTAATTAAGTTCCTTCTCTCCTCTGACTCCCAAGACCAATGACTCCTCCAACAAGCACTAACTGAACATTTACTGTGTGTCAGCCTCTACGCTGGGTCTGGGATGCAGAATCCAATAACAGAGACAAATCCCTCTCCACAGAACTTACATTCAACGTCAGGAAATGAACAGCAAATTAAAAAACTAGAAATTATCCACTGTTTAGTAGGTAATCTATGCAGCACAGAACTTTATACAAAAATTTGCTCAACAGTAAGTACAGACAGTTATAACAAAGCCTCCAACTGCCAGAATAAAAGACAGGTCAAAAGGGAAGGTTCACCGAGCCCTGCGGAAAGGCAAGGCTATGACGGAAATGGGTCTGAGGTATACACGGAGTGCGCTTACCGTGGGTATTCAGCAGGCAGTTTCTAAAAAACATTTAGTTGTGTAGGTTTCTTACGATCTAAAAAGGGGGCTGATTTGAATTTCATGGGCAGTTTAGTTTTCTTTTCATCTTTCCATTTCAGATTATAATTTTCAAGGTTATTATAAAGAGAAAGCGGGAGGTGGTGTATATAAAACGACAAACGAATATGAGCAAGCAGGGAGGGACAGAATGAGAAAATGGCAGGTACAAAGGAAGGAGGACAGAGAGAGAGAAGAAGAGAGGAAGACAGAGAAGAATATGAATAGACCAGTCCCTTCTTCTGTCTTTGTTATGTGCTAATGTGAACAATTCCTATGTGGGAATAATGGTAACCAATTTTATTATTCAATAAAACATCTGAAACCAACAAAGTGTATTTTAAGAAACAGAACTAAATTACCAGAAGTTCAATATTTGCATTTTTTCATTAACTTTTCCCCTAGCCCAAGATGCCGGAGGTGGGGGGAGAGAATTTCACTAGTTTTATCTTTAAAACGGTTACACTATCTTTTTCAGCTTATCCAATAGGCTGCACATTTTGATGAATGTAGACAGATGAGTCTAATGGAACTGAGCACTAAAGAAAATGCGGAAGAAAATTAAATTTGTTAGTCTCCCTACGAACCTGTAAGGACTCATTTGGTGACTATGACCTGTATGCAATATGCTTGCTTTGGGATCATGGTGGCAAGGAAAGTTTCTTTCTTCTTTAATCTAAGATTATGGTATATGCCATTTACTGAAACACAATTTTAAGAGCTGAAGGAATCATTTTTTGTTTCTTCTTTCCTTTAGAATACAGGATTAAACAAAGCAGGAAGAAAGGCAAATAGGACGAAAAAGAATTTGCCTCCCTCCAACGAAAAATCTAAGAATGAACAGATTGATCACCCTGAGAAATAAGAACTGCCAAAGACAGTTTGAAAATCAGCATTGAAAACTAATTGTCAAAACTAAGAGTAAAAACGAGAGCAGAGGGAGTGAGGAAATCACAAATCTTCACTTTAGACTCCGGAGAAATTAGCACTGGAATTAAAACAAAAGCTAACGACTCTGAACACATCCCATGTGCAGGGCTTCCACGAATCATTTCCTTCCACAGAAAACCCAAACTCCACACACTCATACAATACATTGTACTGTAGGTTCAGATTGTGTATGTATAATGCACCTACATACAGAATTAGAACACAGGTTCATCTTCAGGCTAGAGATTTCAAAGATCAACAGAACATAATGTCCTAAAGCCCCTGTGTTCTTTACAACTGTTAAGAAACTTGCGTTTCCAGGCATTAGCTCCCCAGAAAACTAACTGAAGTGTATTGGGGGCAAACAAGCCCAAATCATAAAAGTCCCACATAAGCTATCTACTATCTCTAGTCTCTTCAAGGCTTGCAGAAAATTTCAGGGAACCTCTTTCCCCCCTTGGGAAATTCTGTACTTCTATTTAGAGAAAAGAACAGAAAAGAAAAGGAAGAGAAAAACAAAACAAAAGAAAAAAAACGATCCAGAGATTTTCTTAGCATGGAATTCAAGCAAGCATCAGTATAATTACGTGGAAAGCTGTCAACAAGAGACAGAAAAGTTAAAACAGAAAAAATGCTAGAGAAAACTCGGGAAGAATGCTCATCACCAACAGGCAGGACATTCAAACATCAACAGGAGATATAGACACACCAGTAGCTTTTGTCCTCAATGCTAAAACTGGTATGGATACATATAATGCACCATGTCAGGGACCGCTGACCAATTTTACTGCAGAAGCCTATACTCCAGTCTCTAAATAGCATTAAGGATTACTGGACTAACTCCAGAACTACTGGTATTAGAGATTTTGCTGCTACAATGTGCAATATGCTAGAATTTTAACACACGCAAAATAGAAAGAAAACAGCAAGATGTTCTAAGTGGCACTACTTGGTGGTCTACAGAATTTGTTCCTTATAGCAGGGGCTGAGCAGACACCACAGACTCAAACCTGACAGCCTGCCCACTCATCCTAAAAGACCTTTCCCCATATGCACGCCTGATGTTAGGAATCCTATGCACTGCTGAATTCCAATTCGAAGCCTCCCCCAATCCATATTTCTGGTGGATTAGCAAACAGGTTGGGAGGTGTAGTTTGGCAAAATTTTTTTCCCTCCCCAAAGCTTCTTGAGAGTTCAACCATTCATGACCTAGACTTTACCGGTACAGCATTAGTGCTAAGACAGTGATCAGAAAGAAAATGTCAATCCTTACACTTGTTTTAGAAATTCAAGAAAAGAAAAACAAGTGCAATGGGTATCAAATAACATGCTTACTTTTGTTAAAATAAAATATTTTAAAAAAATAAATGAGGGGCTGGAGCGGTGGCTCAGCAGTTGTGGCACTTGTCTTGCATGTGTGAGTTCAAATCCCAGCACCACGTGTACAACAAAGTGTCAGAGGAATGAAAGTCACATGAAAAACTACATAAAACATTGCTTCTCTCTTTCTTTCTCTCTCACTGTCCCTCTCTCTCTCTCTCTTAAATAAATAAATAAATAAATAAATAAATAAATAAATAAAAAGGGGCTGGAGCAGTGGCTCAGTGGTAGAGCATCTGCCTGGTATTTGTGAGGACTTGGGTTTGAACTCCAGCACCACATACACAACTGTCAAAAAAAAACTAAAGCCAAATGAAAAAATAAATAAAATTAATCCTTTCTTTCTCCAAAAATAAAAATAATAAATGATAAGATTCTATCATATTACTGTTAGTCATTGCACTGTGTGGGGCTTGGCCTCTTCATTAAATAAAACTAAGTTGGATTAACTATTTTTCTTCTTTCATGTTTTCTGAAGTTATACATGTATACAGTTTAAAAGTCAGAGAGCTTACAGGTTTACTATGAAAAATCTTCCATGTTCTATGTCCTCCCCTCCCCAGAGGCACCCTTTATTACCTGTTTTATTATTTTAGGGTTTATCTCACATCTATAAGTAATATACTTCAATGCTATTCCTCGATGATTTGGCTTTAGACTGTATCGACCAATATCCTACTACAGAAGATGAAGGTTTAGCTTTGCCATGTCCATAAGCACCTGGCCCACCCCTAGTTTATATTGTATTATAACTTCGGTTGGATCAATAGCCAGTTTTTTCATTATGAATGGGTAGATGTCACTCATAACTACTACATGGAGTACTTTCCTTTTCTGCACAATTTTTTTTCCATTAGAATTATAAATAGTTGATTTTTATTTTGCTTAGTTTTGTATGAGCTCAACACAAATTTACTTTCTTCCTATAAATTTCCCTTAACAGACTATAGTCCTCTCAAGACGTTTTGACACATTGGGTATTTCTAGCAATTTCTTCTGTTCAAGGATATCTTCCCAGGCCTTCTGACCAGTTTTGGTCAAGTCTAGTTGTCCTCTAAGTGTGATACAAGCTGCCATCCTAGGATCTGCCTTCGTCAGCAACCTAGGGATTGCTTGGATCTCTCTCCTTGGTCAAACAGTCCATGTCCCGTAACTCCTGCTTTCTTCCTTCTTGGTTTATTCTGTCACTTTGGTAGAATACATTCACTAACAGCTTTCGGAAAATTGTTTCTGAATGATGAAAATTTTAAGACTTTGAACATATCTCCAGTATGCCTTCATAACTGATTGGGAATAGGATTTTAAGTTGAAAATAGTTTTCCTTCAAAACTTTGTACAGTTCTCCTTCCTGTCAAGCTTCTAGTTCTGTTACTGAACAGGCATTATGACATGTGACCTGGTTTCTTTTCTCTTTTTTTTTAAACCATGTCCTACTCTGGAAGCATATAGATTTTCTCTACATCCTTAGTATTGGAAAATCTCATAATAGATCCTTTGTGGGTATCTATTTTCTTCTAATGTGGTGGGCACTCAGAGGGGCCCTGAAGTCCAGAAACCCAGAGACTTCAGTTTACATAAATTTCCTTGAATTATCGCTATTTATTTCTTCCCTGATTGTTTTCTATTTTTTCTTTACGAAACTCTTAGTTTGGGACTTTGGGGGCCTCCTAGTCTTGACCTGCACTGTTATGCCTTCTCTTGTGCCATAACTGGGTCATTCTGCTCTGTTCTCTGCAAGACAGTCTCATCTTTATCACCTATGCTCTCAATTGAGTTTTCCACTTTTAATGTTTTAAATTTCTAACTACTTTGTATTCTCTAAATGTTCCTTTTTTATGCATCTTCTTTCTTCTCAGTCTAGGATTACCAGATGTACTTTAATTTCTCTAAAGACAGTAGGGATTTGTTTTCATCTCCCTGTAGTTTTTCCTGTTTGTTCTGGTCTTCACATTTCATATTAGTTTTCTCAAGATATCTGGTTTTCAAGAAGGTCCTAAGGTAGGAAGCTAGAAATAGAACAGGAAATTCTGAGAATATAGTGAGGCTTATGGATTTTTAGTTTTACTTTAGAGTTACCTAACTAGGTCAACTGTCAGGAAAATCCTGCTTTCTAGATTCTTTAGCTCTTCCCTTTTAGGCTGGTCTGATTATTTAGGAAGATGTTTCTAATCCTCTCTGCATGGAAGATGCAGGCCTGACTACTAGACTCCTAGAAGCTAAGCAGTGAAATGGGGAAGAGGCACTGGGTTGGAGGCCAGGACATGTTACCAAGAGGTGATTTCAGCATATGGCCACTTAATCCTACTGTAGTTCAGCCTTTCGTAACTGTGCATGCTGTCTTACCTGGTTTAGAGAACCTCTACTTTATTCTCACCAGACAATTAATTTTTAGTTTTTCATCAGGGTTGAAAACAAGCAGCCAAAGTTCCATGAAGTGGGAGAACACAGCTAACCAGTCCTGTAAGCCCTTCCTGCCCACCTTACCCCTCATAGCTTTGAAGGGGATGCTGTCATGGGCTCCTACTCCTTTAGGTCTACTGCTCCGATTGAAGGCCCCTTCAGCCTGGCACTTGTTCATCTGCTCTACAGCCTCCTCTTACCATTTTCTCTGTTATCTGTGGGTTTACACCTAAAAGAAAAACCCTTTACTGTCATTTTACTGGGTTTTATTCTGAAGGAATATCAGAACAGATTTGTGTTCAGCCTGCCATCATCGCCTGAAACCTTAACTGGTTTGCACAAGAGCATGTCCATCTTACTGGCTCTTCTTATTAAGATCAGGGTCCAAGCAGGGATTTTTACTGGACTCGCCAAAACTGAGACCTTAGGTGTTCCAAATTGCTGTGGCCACAAAGGCGTAACCACTAAAACACTCTGGTGCTTAGGACAGTAACAGAGGAGATAATAACCATTTCTCCTCATTCCCTCCCCTATCTTCAGCCTGAGGGCTATGACTCTTTATTCCTTCTTGTCTTGAAACAGTGTTTTCACATTTTTGCTGCTCCTCCATTCCCCTCCATGTTCCATTCTACCAGGTCTTCAAATGGTCTTCTCAGATTACTTAGCGATTGTATCTTCTGGACTAGTTTTTCACTAATTAAATGTCCAAGAAAGGGTATGTCCAGACGATTAATCCCACAAACTATCACCATGCTGCAGAAAGATTGAAATCATCAAGTGGTTTTGTTGGCCAGTCTGTCTCTGTCCCCAAAAGAAAAGGGGATGTGTTAATTCCCACTGAGCGAAAATAAAATAATTCAGCTCATTCTCACACTGAAACAGCTGCACAGACAGCACCGGCTGCTCTGTTTATCTTGATAACTGTGGAAAAACACCATCTCCTCCCCTTCCCCACTCTGCCCAGCACAATCACCAGGCTCCACATGCAGATGGGGTGATTTAGACCCTTTGGAGCGGAGATGGGCTTGTCTGGTGTTCTTCCTGCACATCCGCACCACCACACTCTTCCTTTGGCTTCTGATAACAGCTGCTGTGGGAGACCTGATAGATTCAGCTGTGGGTCCCCTGGAGCCTTCCTAATGCCCCAGCTCAGCCAGCTGCATCGAGGCAGAGCATGGGAAGCGAGTGCCAAAGTAGGAGAAAGTACATACTGTACATCCTCTTTAATCCTCAGTTATTACAGCAGCAGCAGCAGCAGCAAAGCAGCGGGTGGGGTGGGGCAGAACTGGGAGAACAAAGAAACGCCTCCTGGGCAGGGGAAGCAGGGTCAACAAGGATTCTAATGGGACAAGTAGACAGCGAGATGCAGGTGGGGCAAGAGGAAAGCTTTCAACAAGGGTCCATTCAGTGTGCTGCTTACTCCAGGAAGTCTAAGAATACTTTGGGTTTTTGTTTTGTTTTGTTTTCCTCGGTCATCCAATGAGTCAGGCAGAAATAAAGACAATAGGAAATGATTTCAACCAATTGTGCCTTTCCTAAGTTCAGGAAAGTTTGTTTAAACACACAGGACGGCCCATCATCCAAGTTTGCCCATAAGTGTCCTGGTTTTAGCATGGAAAGTCTCACAACCCAGGACACCAATCAGCTGGGCAAACCACGATAGCTGCTCACCCAAATGCCACCAACACCATTTCCCCTTCTGGGCCCTGCTGAAGCTGGGCTGCGTTCATATTCCACTCAGCATCTCCCTTATCTTCCAGGGCCGCTCCTGCCACACAAACGCTTTTCAGCCAATATCGTGTACAGTCTCACAGACAAGGGCATTAAAAGGCCATTCTGTGCTTGACTCTCAGCAGAAAAGGGAACTGTATCATTTTGAGTTCCCCCAGCTTCTTTTCTGGAGTTCCTGTCAGAAGCACAAGCTATCTAGTCTACATGGCCTGATCAAAATGATCGTGGCAGAAACTGAAAACAGGGCTTTTCCTGGTGACAAGAGAAATAGCGCATTCCTCAGTAACCTGCTCAAGTCTGAAAAGAAGATACAAAGAAAACTCGATCACAAAGGGGCTGGTAATTCCATATGTGCATTATTCAAGAGTTCTGCTCTGTTCTTCCCTCCTCTGGACCCAGTCATTAGACTGCTTCACTGCTGGTCAGCAGGGAGGAGGAGGAGCAGGGAATAGAGTGGGGAAAGTCAAATCAGCCAATTTTTCCATTTATGAGCAGGTTTTCCAGGAAGGATATTCAAACTACTGGCTCAAGAGGTTTTTTCAGTGGGGCTGGAGCGGTGGCTCAGCAGTTACAGTGCTTGCCTGACATGTTCAAGTACACGGAGTTCAAAGCCCAGCACCATGAACACAATGAAATGTCTGAGGAAGGAAAGTTACATGAAAAACTAAATAGAAGTTGTATCTCTTTCTCTCTCTCTCTTTCTTTTTAATTTTTCTGTTTTTAAAAAAGAGGTTCTTCAGTGGGGAGAGAAGATTGGGAGTTGGGGGTTATAGCAAGATCTCTTGATATAATCATTTGGTCTCTCCTAATTTTCAAATAGGATGAAACGTTGGGCTTTTATTTTAATTGCAGGACTAGCAAAATTATACAAGCTAGGCAAAAACATTTATTTGAACAGTATAAGATCCTATTTTTTTAAAGTCCTTTGATAAACTAGAGAGAATTGATAATGCTATCACTTCGTACCATAAATATAATTGGGTGATTATATATTTATGCTTTAATATTTTCTACAGCCTAAGTTAAAGAAATTCCCTAATTTTGACTGTGAAATATCAATTTCATAAAGACATCTGAAAGGTCAGTTCAGTTTGTTTTATTCCCTCTTCCCAAAGCCTCAGTTACCTCTCTATACAGGGGGAAATAATAATATCTAACTTGGGGAAGCTTATGGAACCCAGCCACATACCAATGTTCAATAAATGGGAGGTAGCATATTACAGGCATCCCAGAATGGTAAAGGAATAGATTTAACACTTTATTTAGCCTTTTATTGAGCAACTACTATATTATGAGCACTGTTAGACACTAGATAACAAATGAGTAAGTCAATTTCTAAAAGGCCCAACGTCTTAATACAGACAATACAAATTAGTGTTACACAAATCCTACACAAATAGCATGGCAGCACATGGGAACAACTCCTCATCCAGACAGAAGAGCATGGAAGAATTCCCAAATGTGATCACTGAGTAACGAAAGGCTGGGTGAGGGGAACGCTAGGGAAGTGGTGGGGAAGGGAGGTCCAGACAGAAGATGAGCAAGGGCAAAGGTTTCCAAAGGTGAGACTCTGGGTGGCCTGGCAGACCGTGCAGTGCAGGGGGCTGAGACTGGGCTGAAGTGGGAGGGAGCAGTGGGTGTGGCTGTGAAGAGAACAGGACTGAAGGTCAGGATGGTGCTTACCTGGAAACCACAGAGCCAAGAGGAATCTGTTATTCATCAGTAACACGCTGTCGGGGGGATGGGAGGAATAAGCAGAGAAGGAGAGGTTGGGGCCTCCTGCCCATGTAGGGGAGAAATGACCTCTAAGGGTTCCCCTTTCCAGTTTTATAAAGTCTCCTTGGGAACCTGTTCAAATACTGAGGGGTCTGAGTCAGTGGTTCCTGAACCTGGCTGTGAATCAGAACCACCTAGGGAGCTTTAGAAATATATGGATGCTCTCCTCAGAGACTGGGATTTAATTGAAACGAGGCTGAGAGTCTAACGTGTAGCTTGGGGTGGCATCATTAGTCTAAATCACGATAAACACCCACAGTCATATGTAAAAACGCATTTCAAAAGCAAAGACTGACTACTTCGGGGTTGCTGCTCCTTTGGATTACTAAACTGCTGGTGCCCCAGCGCAGCTGTGCCTACTTTCCTGGCTCTCTTCCCAGCTATTTCCATCATGAGCCCTATGTCTGAATCACAGGTAGCTCCCCAAAGTCATTCAGGCGGCTACGCCTTATGCAGGAGCTTTCCAGCACTTGGCATTCCTTTCTCTCCTCCCTCTGTGAACCTTAACTTCTCCATAAAGCCCAGCTAAAATGGCACCAACACTAAATAGAATGTCCCATGAATACTGACTCATCTCACGAAGCATTAATTTTCCCCCTCATCAGTACTGACCTAACTTCTACTTCTGTATATTTCATATTGTGTAAGAGGTAAGTGTTGATTTTTTGGCCTCCCCTACTGAACTTTGATCTTTCTGAGAGAATTCTTTGTTCATTTCCCTTTTCAAGGCACCCAGGACAGTGTCCGTGGAATGCACTGAATGTGCTCAAATGTTTGCTAAATGAATGGACACTTTAAATAAACAAAAGGTGATCATTATAAGAACTGCATTTAAAAATATAAAAGTGTTTAAAGATTGTTAAAATTCATCAAAAGCAAATAATATTTAGTAAAATTACTCTTAGAAAAGTATAAACTACTCCCAAAGAACAAAGGATAAGTAATTTTCCCACTGGTGCAGAGAATATGAAACTTGATGCTTATATGACCAGTACAAATAAACCTTCATCAGGCAGTTTCTTCTTTTCAAAAATCCTTTTTGTAGGGTAGCCATAAACCAGGGAATAACAACACAATGTACAGTTGCAGGAATGAAGCAGAATTTGATGAGTATAGCAGAAGAAAGGAAAACCACCAGTAAGGTTTCTAAGTGACAACTGTCAGCAGGTTAAAGAATTGCTTATATTCCTGAGTTCTTCTTCAGTCCTGTTATTATTGGTATATAGGAAAGCTATTGATTTATGCGTGTTGATCTTGTATCCTGCTACTTTGCTAAATCTACTTATGAGTTCGAGCAGTTTATTGATGGAGTTTTTTGGATCTTCCAGATACAGGATCATGTCATCAGCAAATAGAGAGAGTTTGACTTCCTCTCTTCCT